>JARQOD010003015.1:0-33003 GCA_033576555.1 Oophaga sylvatica
AAAAATGAAATCCAGTCATCTTGATCAGCAGACACAAAACATCTCAAATAAGTCTCCAAAGTCTGGTTTGTTCTCTCAGTTTGTCCATTGGTCTGAGGGTGAAATGCAGAGAAGAAAGATAACTGAACACCAAGTTTAACCCCTTACTGCCATCGGACGTACTATCCCGTCCATGGTACCTGGGCCCGTATGACCATGGACGGGATAGTACGTCTCGTGCGATCGGACGCGCTCCCGGGGGGAGCGCAGCCGATCGCGCCCGGGTGTCAGCTGATTATCACAGCTGACACCCATGACTGTGTGTCAGGAGCGGTCACGGACCGCTCCCGGCACATTAACCCCTTGCACACCGCGATCAAACATGATCGCGGTGTACTGGGGGCACAGGGGAGGATCGCGCAGGGTGGGGGCTCCCTGCGTGCCCCCCTGAGACCCTCAGAGCAGCGCGATGTGATCGCGCTGTCCTGAGGGCTTCCTCCCTCCCAGGACCCGGATCCAAGATGGCGCCGGGGTCCTGGAGGGAGGCGGCTGTTGTGAATGGACTTGAAATGAGTTCTGAGCAGAGGCTCCCTCTGGTAGTTACCAGCGGTACTGGACTGTCCAGTGAAGATTGTGAGGAGTGGGAATCAGGTGTTACTGACTGGTCTTATATAAGGGAGTCGCCTTCCCATCAGGGTTGCCGGTGATCAATTGTTCTGGTCTCACTCCATGATTCCTGTTTCCCTTGTAGCCTGCTGTGTCGTGTCTGCATCTCCTGCTAACAGATAAGACATTTTCTTCTTTTTGTTTTTGTGCTTTATTTTTGCATTTTGTCCTGCACTTCTGTGGGGGCCTTCAGGGTCCCCTCCGGGGCTTTTGCCCTCTCAGTTTAGTTCAGCCACTGATGTTTGTACTTTTGCTTTTTCCAGTTTCTTCAGTGGCTGCTGTTTTGATTTTGTTACACCAAGAACTAATTTAGGTGGTAGAGGTCGTGTGATCTCAGGTGTTTTTGAAATTAGTAGAGTTGGTGCTTTGCAGGGTTTTTTGGGATTGCAGTAAGTACCCTTTCTATCCTTTTCTATTTAGTTAGTTTGGGCCCCAACGTTTGCTCATACTATTTTCTGTCTGTGTCAGTATTTCTTCTTGTCTAACAGCCATTACATGTTTGGGGGCTTTCTATGTTCTTTGGGGATCTGCTCCGGGGCAGATAGCTTTCCTATTTCTATCTTTAGGTGTAGTTAGTTTCTCAGGCTGTGACGAGGCGTCTAGGACCAACGTAGGAACGCTCCACGGCTGCCTCTAGTTGTGGTGGTTAGTCAGGGTACTGCAATCTCATAGATTCCAACTGCTCTGGTGTATTGCCTTTTTTACCTGCACTCCTCAGTAGAGTTGAGCGATACTTTCCGATATCCTAAAGTATCGGAATCGGAATGGTATCGCCGATATCACTAAAATATCGGCGATACCCGATACCGATACCGGAAGTCCCATGTAAGTCTATGGGAACAAAATATCGAAATTAAAAAAACCCATTCTTGCCTTGTTGGTTAATTGTACATGAAGGAAAACAAGAAAGAGTAATGTAGAATGTATTGGGGAAGGTTGAGGAGACATTAAAGGCATAGATGTTTAACCCAATCAAATGGAATAGCATAAATATTTTTTTTTTTAAAGATGTTCGGATTGACGAAGAAATTGACAATGTTAACGTTTTTTATATTTTGGCAAATATGTATATTACACAACTTCCATGCTCTTCATCTTCACCTTTTTAACTTTTCACACACTTTCTCCTTCATAATCTTCTGCAGCATCATCTTTTTCATCAAATTATTCTTCATCTTCACCTTCTTTATCTTCTTCTTAAACTTCTTGCTATTCATCTTTGTTAACATTACTCATATTCTTCTTATTAAACTATTATTCTTATTCATATTCTGCTTCATCTTCTTCATCATATTCTTATTTGTGACAGAGAATCCTGTACTTGTAATCTGTCAAAGTATGAATTTTTCATCCTTCCGTTCTTGCTGTCACAAAAGATTTAAATTACAACAGTATTTGTCCGTGTTCAGTTTAGCCTGCAGCAGCAGGCATTTTCCAGGGCACCACGAGGAGGAACGGACTCACCCCCATACACTGCTTAGTCTTCTTCTGCTTAGAATTTAGAGCATATATTTTGCTCTTCATTTTGGTCTTATACTTCATGTTCTTCTGCTTTTAGATCTTCTGCTTATTGTTCTTGTGTCTCTTGTTCCGTATCTTGTATTTGTAGCACAATCTTGTACCAGCTGATGTTACTGGACACGGTTACTAAGCAGGAGGTACCTGTGCTCCAAAGCACTACCAAGGACCAGCAGACGTTGCTGGAACTCGGATACCGAGATGGAGGCACCTAGGCCAAAGGCACTGCGGAGAACCAGTTGACGGTACTGGAACCCGGAGGGGCAGCAGAAGGAAAAGAGCCAATGGCACAACCGAGGACCAGCTGACGTTACTGGGACACGGTTACTAAGCAGGAGGTACCTGTGCTCCAAAGCACTACCAAGGACCAGCAGACGTTGCTGGAACTCGGATACCGAGATGGAGGCACCTAGGCCAAAGGCACTGCGGAGAACCAGTTGACGGTACTGGAACCCGGACGGGTAGCAGAAGGTACAAGAGCCAATGCAAGTAACGAGGACCAGCTGACTGTGCTGGAACCCGGAGGGCAGCAGAAGGAAAAGAGCCAATGGCACAACCGAGGACCAGCTGACGTTACTGAACCCCAGTAACACAGGAGCAAGTGTTGACTGTGCTAACAGCACTTCCGAGCAACAACTGGCGGTGTTGGAGCCCAGGGTCAAGGAGGATGTTTAAATACTAGATCAAGTAATTTCCTTGTTACCTGTCAATTTTAAATGTCTATACTTCAAACAAGAGAAAGATAACCTTTACTACCATAAGATGATGATTTCATTTAAACTAATATCTAGATAAATAAAGAATTGACAAACATAAACACATACATTAACATGTTGAACAGCAATGCAAACCACAAAATAAATTAGTTAAGGAATCTGCTATACGTTGTACATAAAAGCATACAAGTACATATCTGAATCCATTAATGATGGATAAGTAACAGTATGTACACCATTTTTATTGTATAGACAATGAATGTCTGACTTCAAAACATCATCAGCATTACAAGTTATCTGTGACATTACTAAAATGTTACATTTGCTGAATAATGTCACTAAACAGTTTATACAAAATTATACAATTTCCATCATGTAATACTCATAATATGTGGCAATAATCATGTTTATTAACAAACATAACCTTTAAAAAGTGCATAGTGCATAGTGAAAATTGCTATTTATGCCTGACTGTCGACTTGCAAGCATGACAACGGATAGATAAGGTATATATAGATGAGACTGCATAGCCACAGATGGTGAATGGCGATGTAATACTGTACCTCAATAAAGTGTGCGTCACTACTACATAATTTTTTTTATATAGCTTTATAAACAGGGTACGTGGATGTATGCTTGCGCCTTTGTTTTGACGCACAGACTGCCTTCCTGCTGAGACGCGTTGGGTAGTGAACAGTTGTGTGCAGTGTTCACTGTAGTCTGAGGTTTTCCTTTTTGGAGTGCAGATCACGCTCCAGTTAGTTCTTCAACCACTGCTGGTTGTAGTCTGCTGAGCGTGTGTCACTGGCACATCCTTGAAATTTTCTCTAATTGTTGCTGCTCCATTCTATTACAAATAAATAAAATCATTAGTGTGACGCGCTTCCATCCGTATACAATACATGGTTGCAAACACTATAGAAGTACACAAAGGGGCCTTTCACACCTACTGAACAGTTGTGTGCAGTGTTCACTGCAGTCTCTGCGGAATAACCACACTTAGGCCTTATAACTTTTCAGACTTTCTTTATCAATCTACCAAGATGAAGAAGGCAGGGAGTAAGGCACGTGGTCGTGGAGTTTCTTCAGGGAGAGGACGTGGGGATTCTGTGGCTGCTGCGGCCCCCAGTGACACAGCATCCACCAGTTTTCCCGGCCGTGAGCGTTCCTTTATGCGCACTTTTGTAGGAGCTCGGAGTACCCCCCTGCTGCGGGAAGAACAAATTGAAGCCGTTGTTGTTTGGATCTCAGCCAATGCATCGACTTCAATTGCTTCCACCTCCTCTCAGGACCACAGCACTGTTGGGCAACCATCTGTCTCTTCACCGCCTGGCAAATTGCCCAGGCAGTCAGAGAGTTCTGTACAGGAGCCAGCTGAGTGTCTGCTTCTGTTCTCAAATCTATTGGCTTGCAAACAGGGGCCCAGCCAAGCAGCATTCTGTAATGTGAAGAAGAGGGAGTATGCAGTGATGCGCAACAGCTGTGTCTCTCTGAATCTGAAGAGGCGGGTGAGACAGTGCCGATGGTCAGCACACCGCAGAACGCATCTGATGATGATGATGAGACCCAGGTGCCAGTTTCTGTTGAGCATGGTGCTGGCCAGACCACCCAACAGCAGGTGTTGGAAGAGGGTAGTGGAGATGATGAGGTCCAATACCCAACATGGCATGAAGAACAGGAAGGTGGTGGGAGCAGCTCAGAGGAATAATAATAATATTGATTTATATAGCGCCATCATATTCCGCAGCGCTTTACAGTTTAGCAGTTTCAGAACACAAGTCATAAGTAACAACGTTAACAATACAATAATTTAAGCTAAATAAGTCGCCCCTGCTCGTGACAGCTTACAATGTACAATGAGATGGGGGAGATACAAAGTATAGGTGTTTATATACAATGGTGCATTTACAATGATGTTCCAGCCATCTTAAGGGACTGAGGGATGGAGATAGTGAATGGGCTAGAGACACACACACACTTACACAGAATACATAGAATGACTTTGATTAGTGAATGTGATAGGCCGCTCTGAACAAATGTGTTTTGAGGGAGCGCCTGAAACCATGCAAATTGTGGATAGTCCTAATTTCTTGGGTACAGCATTCCAGAGGATTGGCGTAGAGCAGGAGAAGTCTTGGAGTCGGGAGTGGGAGGTACGTATTAGTGCAGAGGTTAGTCGAAAGTCATTTGCAGAGCGCAGCAGTCGGTTAGGCCGATAGATAGAAATGAGGGAGGAGATGTAGGAGGGGTGCTGCACTGTGGAGAGCTTTGTGGTGAGAACCAGTACTTTGGTTGAAAGCTGGGAGAGGCCTAGAGAAATGGTTAGTGATAGAAGGAAGATAGAGGAAGACATTGCCCCAACGGTACAAACAGGAGGGAGAGTTAGGCTGCAGACTCGGTTGCCTGTAGCCTCCAGTTTGGCACCTGTTCGGAGCAGTTGTCTTCCAAAAGTCAAAACGTGTGCTCCCAGGACTTGCACTGCGTGGTCCTTTTTTCACACACTTGCACATGATATTTGCTATGTGAAATGCAAGCTGTGTAATCAAAAATTAAAAATAGCTAAAAGTGTCAGTCACCTCAATACCACAAATATGTGGAAACATGTGCGGACAAAGCACGTAGTTGAGTTACAAAGACACACTGGAGATGTAGGCCAACCTACAGCAGCACCTACATCTTCAGGTTGTGTTGAAGCCTCTTCATCGAGCTCACACACAGCTGGTTATGCTTCCTCACAGGATCGCCATGGAAGAACCTCGGCCACTGTTGTCCAGAGACAAACTGTTATTCCACACACAGCAGCAAGTTCCCTGTCATCCTCACACTCCCAGGCCACAAAACAGCCAGCGGTAGCACAGGCATGGGATAAAAGACGGCCATACTCCGCAAACCATGCACGACACAGGCTCTGAATGCTGGCATTGCAAAACTCCTGTCCCTTGAAATGCTGTGATTCAGGCTGGTGGAGACAGACAGTTTCCGTAACTGAATATCATTGTCAATCCCACAATACAATGTGCCAAGCCGATTTCATTTCAGCAGGCAAGCCGTCCCTGGTCTGCAAAAGCATGTTGAGGGAAAAATTAAACATGCGCTACTAAAAGCCCTCAGTAGCAAGGTCCACCTGACCACCGATGCGTGGACCAGTACCCATTGTTATGATCTGCTACAACCAGTAAGGAAAGAAGGGAATTCTGTCCCTACAATACAACTAAGCTGAATCCCTATGATGTAACGGGGAACCTGATCCTGCGACCAGACCCGCTAAAGTCCTCATCTAGTGTGAACGAAGACCTATAGTTGCGAGGGAGTAATCCCTACAAGATCTAGGGACTGGGAGAAAAGGTGGACACCTCCTAACATAAATTGTAGCATGGATAATTAAACAGAAAAATAAATACTTTGTGATCCTAACATCAAGCAAAACTCACAGATTAAGGCACCTAAGCACCCGGCTAGCTTAACAGTAGATAATACAATGAAGTCAAGCAAAGCCAGAAGGGCGGAGCCAGACTAAATAGGGAAAAAAGGTCATGTGACCAGCAAACTGAAACAAAACCTAACAAGAGGGTTCTAACACCCATGGCCAGGGACAATACCTTTCCCTCACTGCCCATTGGGTCAATGTTGTGCAGCCGGGTACTGATCTTGCGAGTGGCGCTGTACGTGTTCTGCCAACTCCAAGGATTGCAGGAATCAAGTCTGTACACATTGATTCCTCCTCCTATTCCAGTTCCTCAGAATCATCGCTGCAGGAGCCGTCACGGTCTACCTCCACATGGACCCGTGAACGTTTACCTGTTGCGACCGATATGAGCACAGCCGTGTCCAAATGTCAACAGGCCATCCTGAAATTAATTTCCATGGGGAATCTTAGCCACACAGCGCAGGAGCTCTGTAATGCCATAAAGCAGGAGAGCGACGTGTGGTTTTTGGAAGAGAATCTACAGGCAGGCTTGGTAGTGTGTGACAATGGCCGAAATCTGGTGTCAGCTCTGGGCCTTGGCAACCTCACTCACATACCATGTCTGTCATATGTGCTCAACTTGGTCGTGCAGAGTTTTTTGAGGGACTATCCGGATCTTGATGCACTGCTGCACAAGGTCCGCCTAGAGTGCGCTCACTTGCGACGTTCCAGCATGGCCAGATCGCTGATTGCAGCTCTGCAACGCAGATTTCACCTTCATGAACATCGCATTATATGTGACGTACCCACCAGGTGGAATTCCTCGTTACATATGTTGGAGCGGTTGTGTGAGCAGCAGCCAACAGTAATGGAGTATCAGCTGCATCAGGCGCAGTCAACTCGCAATTTGCGGCGTTCACACTTCACCACTACTGAGTGGGCCTCTATAATAAGAATAATAATATTATTTATTTATATAGCGCCATAATATTCCGCAGTGCTTTACAGTTTAACAGTTTCAAAACACGAGTCATAAGTAACAACGTTAACAATACAATAATTAAAGCAAAATCAGCCGCCCCTGCTGGTGAAAGCTTACAATCTACCATGAGGTGTGGGAGATACAAAGTACAGGTGTTTATATACAATGGTGTTTTTACAATGATGGTCCAGCCATTTTAAGGAAGTGAGGGATGCATGGAGATAGTGAATGGGCTACACACACAGAATTACACATAGAATGACTTTGATTAGTGAATGTGATAGGCCACTGTGAACAAATGTGTTTTGAGGGAGCGCCTGAAACCATCCAAATTGCGGATAGTCCTAATTTCTTGGGTAGAGCATTCCAGAGGATTGGCGCAGCGCGGGTGAAGTCTTGGAGTTGGGAGTGGGAGGTACGGATTAGTGCAGAGGTTAGTCGAAGGTCGTTTGCAGAGTGCAGCAGTCGGTTAGGCCGATAAATATAAATAAGGGAGGAGATGTAGGGGGTGCTGCGCTGTGGAGAGCTATGTTGGTGAGAACCAGTAATTAGAATTGGATCCTATAATGAATGGGCAGCCACTGCCAGTGTAATGAGTGGCGAATAACTCTATGAAGGATATCTGCCACGTTTTGCGTGCGTTTGATGAGTCAACGCGGATGGCGAGTGCAGATGATGCACTAGTCAGCCTGACTGTCCCCCTTATCTGCCTGCTTCAAAAAACACTGCAAGCACTAAGGCATGAGGTTTTGGAAGAGGTGGAGGATGAGGAGTCACAAATTCCATCACCTTCTGGACAGTCAGCGCAACGTGGTTCCTCACAAAGGGCTGGAGGACTTTCAAAGTACCATGCTGTATCAACAATTGAACCTCCAGAGTCGCTGTCTATATTTTCATAACCATTACAAACTTTTAATGTATTTACAAAGCACATAATGTACATTTTTTGTCTATCCTTTTGTAATGCTATTGTGTTTCCATAAACTGATGTTACAGAATTATGATACAAAGTTTTTAAATTTTGAGTTTTAAATTTTGTAAATTTATATGTATTTGAAGGACTTTGTGAGGAGGATGAGGAGGAGTCAATGGAGGAGGAAGACATCGCTCCAGAGGGAGGTAGACAATGCTCTAGTCAGTATGTAGACCAAGGGTGGGGTGATGCACAGCAGGCGGAGATGACGCCTCTTGCAGGGGACAACGTTTCTTGGCCAGTTGGGAGTCTGCAGCACATGGTTGATTTCATGCTGCAGTGGCTGAGAAACGACCGCCGCATCGAACACATTCACACCACGTCTGATTATTGGGTGTACACCCTCCTAGACCCTCGCTACCGGGACAACTTACAAAGCTTCATCACACCGTTGAACCGGGAGCATAAAATGCGGAAGTACCAAGACACACTGGTGCAATCCATAATGTTCTCCATTCCAGCCGAGAGCACTGCTGCTGCTACTGATTTACAAAGCAGCTCTGTGCGTCGAGGCAGTGGAGACAGCTCTGCAACAAGAGGGAGCACAAGCAGCGCCTCTGCACAGGGCAAGAACAGTATGTTCCAAATGTGTCAAAGTTTTGTGGCAGCGCCACCAATGTCTACACCATCCGAGACGGCTCCAGTCAGCAGGAGGCAACATTTCCGTAAGATGGTGACAGACTACATGTCACGCGGTCTTATGATATGTGTACGATGTCAGTAAACTATTCTTAAAAGAACAACACCTATACAACATATAGATTAGCAACATCAGCATGTAAATATAGAATAGATTTACCTGACACGATATCCGTTGAACTCAGGGTTAATCTTGAGGACTTGATACACTGTCACAGGAAAGAGGAGGACCGGGGGTCTAACCTGACCCTAAACTGGGTCCTAACTAATCCCTCACCTTGGAGGTACTGATAATGGTTCAGAGGTCCAAGTCTCCAGCCTAACCCTGTCTCCTATCAGTCCCTGAACCCTGTAATCAGTCCTAAGAAGGATACTGATTACCACCAAAGGAATATGGGCTGATCTCTGCTAAATACACAGATTAGACATATTAGACAGACTGGAGAAAACACAGACTTGCATACACACTCAAACACAGAAGGAACATAAATGATCTGGATATTAAACTCTAAGCAAGGTGAGCTTAAAACAACTAAGGAGCTCTTTAACTTAAGTCTATACAGATACAATCCTATCTGTGGTCTGCATGAAGAATTTCACTGGCAACTCCCAACACAGACAACCAGAGATTTAAAGGAAACCAATCAACAAATAATTAATTGCAGCCGGGAGAAACTGCACCCAGTCCCAGAACTGAGCACAGACAGAATTAACTCCCTAACTGCCAAACACAAAGAAACAGCAACTCAGCTATGAGAAGTCAGAATGTGCAACCGCGACGATCTTCGTGGCAATGCACACATGACAGTACCCCCCCTTCTACGAGGGGCCTCCGGACCCTCAGGGCCAGGTTTGCCCGGGTGAGTTCTGTGGAAGGTCCGCACCAAACGATCTGCGTTAATGTCAGACGCAGGAACCCACGTCCTCTCCTCTGGACCATACCCCTTCCAATGCACCAAGTACTGAAGGGACCGGCGATTCAGACGTGAGTCAATGATCTTTGACACTTGAAACTCCAAGTTACCATTGACCACCACTGGAGGAGGAGGTAGAGGTGATGGTATGACTGGTGCCACGTACCTCTTAAGTAATGACTTGTGGAACACATTGTGGATTTTAAACGTAGGAGGGAGGTCCAGACGAAATGCCACAGGATTAATTATGGAACTGATCCTGTACGGCCCGATGAATCTGGGGCCCAGCTTCCAGGAGGGAACTTTAAGTTTTATATTCCTGGTAGACAACCATACCAGATCGTTCACATTAAGATCTGGACCAGAAACTCTCCTCCTATCAGCCATACGTTTATAACGGTTCCCCATAGCACTCAGATTATTCAATACACCTCTCCACACTGAAGCAAGTGACGACGAGAAACGCTCCTCCTCAGGAACCCCAGAAGGGACCCCCCCATTGAATGTACAAAACTGGGATGAAAACCATATGCCCCAAAAAACGGGACTTACCAGTGGACTCGCTCCGCCTGTTGTTAAGAGCGAACTCTGCCAGAGGCAGGAAAGAAGACCAGTCCTCCTGGTTCTCTGAGACAAAACACCGAAGATAAGTCTCTAGGCTTTGATTCAGACGCTCTGTCTGACCATTGGTCTGCGGATGAAAAGCCGAGGAAAATGACAATTGCATCCCCCGACGTAAACAAAATGCCCTCCAAAACTTGGACACAAACTGAGACCCCCTATCTGACACCACATCAGAAGGCAACCCATGAAGTCTCACAATCTCCCCAATGAACACCTGCGCCAGAGTTTTAGCATTAGGGAGGGCAGGAAGAGCAATGAAATGTGCCATCTTACTGAACCTGTCAACAACCACCAGTATGACAGTCTTCCCTGACGACTGAGGAAGGTCCGTGATGAAGTCCATAGACAAATGAGTCCATGGACGCTCCGGAAGTTTCAAGGGTAAGAGGGTCCCAGACGGACGGGTATGAGGGGTCTTAGAGCGAGCACAAACCCCACAGGACGCGACAAAAGTTAAAACATCTTTATTAACGTTAGGCCACCAAAACCGGCGAGAAAGGAGATCTAAAGTAGCCTTACTCCCTGGATGTCCTGCTAAAGCAGAATTATGATGTGCCTCAATAACCTTTTGTCTCAACTGATTTGGGACAAACAGTCTCCCTGGAGGTCCTGCAGGGGCGTCCCCCTGAGCCTCTAACACCTCCTCCTCAAGCTCAGAACATACAGCCGACACTACCACCCCCTCCTGAAGGATAGGAATCGGGTCATCCATTTTCCCGGCCCCTGGGAAACTGCGAGACAAGGCATCCGCCTTAACATTCTTAGATCCAGGGCGATAAGTGACAACAAAATTAAACCTGGTAAAAAACAACGACCATCGAGCTTGTCTGGAATTCAGACGCTTAGCAGATTCCAAATACAGCAGGTTCTTGTGATCAGTAATGACGGTGACCGGGTGGACTGCCCCCTCCAAAAAGTGACGCCATTCTTCAAAAGCCAACTTAATGGCCAAAAGTTCCCTATTGCCGATATCATAATTCCTTTCGGCGGACGACAATTTTTTAGAAAAGAAAGCGCACGGATGCCATTTACCAGGGGACGGACCCTGGGACAATATTGCACCCACCCCTACGTCAGACGCGTCCACCTCCACAACGAACGGCTGTGATGCATCTGGTTGGATGAGAACGGGTGCCGAAGCAAAACATTTTTTCAAAGAGGAAAAAGCTTGGCAAGCTTTGTCCGACCATTTAGAAAAATCCGTCCCTTTTTTGTCATGTCAGTGAGAGGTTTGACAACAGATGAGAAATTACAAATAAATTTCCGGTAGTAGTTAGCAAACCCCAGAAAACGCTGCAGAGCCTTAAGATCCTCTGGCTGATCCCATTCAAGCACTGCTCTCACTTTTTCAGGGTCCATACGGAAACCGGAGGCTGACACCAAGAAACCCAAAAACTGAAGTTCCTGTACGGCGAATACACACTTTTCCAGTTTGGCGTATAGTTTATTGTCTCGCAAGATCTGCAACACCTGTCTCACATGCTCCTGGTGAGACCCAAGATCTGGTGAGTAAATTAAAATGTCATCCAAATATACGACCACAAACAGCCCCACCAGATGACGAAAAATGTCATTAACAAAATGTTGGAACACTGCTGGTGCAGTAGTCAGACCAAAAGGCATGACAAGGTTCTCATAATGTCCCTCCGGCGTGTTAAACGCCGTTTTCCACTCATCCCCCTCTTTTATCCTAATCAGATTATACGCCCCCCTGAGATCCAATTTAGAGAACCATTTGGCGCCAACAATTTGATTGAAGAGATCAGGAATCAGAGGGAGTGGATACGGATCTCGAACAGTAATCCGATTAAGTTCGCGGAAATCCAAGCAAGGGCGTAGGCCTCCATCTTTTTTCTTCACAAAGAAGAACCCCGCGGCCACTGGGAAGATGAAGGTCTAATATGCCCTTTGGCCAGACTCTCCGAAATATAATCTTTCATAGCCTGCCTCTCAGGACCAGAAAGGTTATATAACCTAGCTTTAGGTAACTTAGCATCAGGAAGTAAATTAATAGAGCAGTCATACACGCGATGAGGAGGCAACTCCTGACACCCCTCCTCAGAGAACACATCCCCAAAGTCCTCCAAAAAAGGAGGCAAAGTACTAGGCACGACCGCACTGATGACTGTGTTCATGCAGTTACTTTTGCAAAACTCCCCCCATTGGCTTATATCTCTGGACTGCCAATTAATCACAGGGTTATGTTTAACCAACCAAGGAAGTCCCAACACAATAGGAGTAGGTAGACCCTCCAACACATAACAAGATAATAGTTCCCTATGTATTGCCCCTACCCGAAGGTCAATGTTATGAACCTCATGAACAAAGCTACCTTGGCCGAGAGGCCTGGCGTCAATGGAGAATATAGGGATCGGTTTGACCAATACACTCAGATGCATACCTTGAGCCTGAGCAAACTGAGCGTCAACCAGATTAGCCCCGGACCCACTATCAAGAAGAACAGAAAATCTCTCCACTCTCGTACCAACCACCACCTCCACTGGTACAAGGAACTGAGAAGAACTAGCGGACGAAATACATACTCCCAGGTTGTCGTCCACCACACAACCTGGGATTAACAGTTTTCCGGCGACTTTTTGCTCAACAAGGCACGGGATGGACATCCCCCAACAAAATGTCCCTCTTTCCCGCAGAAGAAACACCTTCTAGTCCTGCGGCGTACCGCCAATCCCCTCCTACGAAATGATGTCCCTCCCAACTGCATAGGCTCCTCCGAACAGACAAGGGAACCTCAACATAAGGGACTTTAGTAGTAGGTGGAGTAACAACAGGGGCGGAGTTACCTCGCACCTCTCCCGGAGCCGTCTATCAGTACGGATAGCTAGGGCCATAGCAGCCTCCAGTGATGGAGGAGAATCATACTGAGCCAAAACGTCCTTTAATTTGTCAGAAAGCCCATGACAAAACTGGCTTCTAAGAGCTGGGTCATTCCACTGAGTATCTGTGGCCCATCTACGGAACTCAGAAGCAAATTCCTCCGCCGGACGATCTCCCTGCTGTATCTTACGTAATTTTGTCTCAGCAAGAGAGACCCGATCTGGGTCATCATATACCAAACCCAGGGCAGTAAAAAATCGATCTACTGACTGTAGAGCCGGGGATCCCGGAGGAAGGGAGAAGGCCCAGGATTGAGGGTCCCCTTGTAGGAGCGAGATAACAATTCCCACTCTCTGCTCTTCACTCCCTGATGATCGAGGCCGAAGCCGAAAATACAATTTACATGCTTCCCTGAAGGTAAAAAATTTGTCTCGCCCACCAGTGAACCTGTCCGGGAGAGCTACTTTAGGTTCAAATCTGGTTTGCTCCGAGGGAGACAAAACTTTGGACTTAATGTCCGTCAGCTCCATGGATAATCCCTGCAACTGCAGAGCCAGCTGGGCTACTGGATCCATGGCAACTGGGAATAATTTTATGGGCCAGTGAAAATGTCACGCGGTCTTATGATATGTGTACGATGTCAGTAAACTATTCTTAAAAGAACAACACTCTATACAACATATAGATTAGCAACATCAGCATGTAAATATAGAATAGATTTACCTGACACGATATCCGTTGAACTCAGGGTTAATCTTGAGGACTTGATACACTGTCACAGGAAAGAGGAGGACCGGGGGTCTAACCTGACCCTAAACTGGGGTCCTAACTAATCCCTCACCTTGGAGGTACTGATAATGGTTCAGAGGTCCAAGTCTCCAGCCTAACCCTGTCTCCTATCAGTCCCTGAACCCTGTAATCAGTCCTAAGAAGGATACTGATTACCACCAAAGGAATATGGGCTGATCTCTGCTAAATACACAGATTAGACATATTAGACAGACTGGAGAAAACACAGACTTGCATACACACTCAAACACAGAAGGAACATAAATGATCTGGGATATTAAACTCTAAGCAAGGTGAGCTTAAAACAACTAAGGAGCTCTTTAACTTAAGTCTATACAGATACAATCCTATCTGTGGTCTGCATGAAGAATTTCACTGGCAACTCCCAACACAGACAACCAGAGATTTAAAGGAAACCAATCAACAAATAATTAATTGCAGCCGGGAGAAACTGCACCCAGTCCCAGAACTGAGCACAGACAGAATTAACTCCCTAACTGCCAAACACAAAGAAACAGCAACTCAGCTATGAGAAGTCAGAATGTGCAACCGCGACGATCTTCGTGGCAATGCACACATGACACTACATGTCTTGCCCTCTCAGTGTACTCCCAGATGGCTCTTCCCCATTCAAGTTTTGTGTCTCTAAGCTGGATACATGGCCAGAGCTTAGCCAGTATGCATTGGAGGTGCTGGCTTGATCTGCTGGCAGTGTATTATCGGAGCGCGTCTTTACTGCTGCAGGTGGTGTACTAACAGACCGTTGCATGCGACTATCCTACGATAATGTAGAACGGCTTACTTTTCTGAAAATGAACTAGGCATGGATCTCGCCTGAATTTGCCTGTCCGGTTTCAGATTAACTAACTGGTTGACAACGTTTTCCATGTCTCCTGTTATGTTCATCTTTCTACCACCTGAGCTATACTCCCTGGGCTACAACACTGCCAGTTGCTGCTCAGAAGTGTCGTGTCCACAGACCAATACACAAGCTATAGTGATAGTGGGGTTCAGTAACGCCTGCTGTTCCCCTGCTGTGTGTCCGGCAAAAATTACTGCTACCTAGCTACACATGTTTAAAAAAACATGACATGTTAAAGTGGCTAGTGCTACACATAGATATCAGGCTACACCCTTATTTCTAAGCTGTAAACAAGTGAAACGTCAAATTTAAAACCATTCAATGATTAGTGTTGGTAACAAATCTGTAACTAAATAATTGTGACATATTATGGCAGATATCCACATGTCTAACACAAATGCTAACACAAAAGCATACTTATGCTATAGGGTACTGATGGTGAACCTTCTCACTCCATAACTTTGACCAATCCAACTCACATCATGCCTCAAATGCTGCAATGTTGGAAGTGCATAATGTGGGTTGAACTTTGACAACAGCTGCAGTGCGAAGGTTATCCTTCTGTGTTCTTGGCTTTTAAATAAAAGCATACAAGTAAATATAATAATACATTGTTGATTAAGGGACATGATGTACACCTGTAATATTGTGCAAACAATGGATGTAGGACTATTCCTCTTCAACATTACTTATATTTGTGTCATTTGAAAAAATACATATTTTAGTTAAAAATTAAAAACCCATGTTCAGTAGCTGTGAAAGGCCCGTTTGTGTACTTCTATATTGTTTGCAACCAATGTATTGTATACGGATGGAAGCGCGTCACACTAATAGATTAGATTTATTTTAAATGGAATGTAGCAGAACCAATTGGAGATAAATGAAAAGGATGAGCCACTGAGACACGCTCAGCAGAGTACAAGCAGCAGTGCTTGAACATGTAACTGGAGCGTGATCTGCACTAAAAAAAGTAAAAAACACAGACTGAAGTGAACACTGAAACACAACTGTCCACAATCTGTGAAAAGCTCCTTTCTGTACTTCTATAGTGTTTGCAACCAATGTATTGTATACGGATGGAAGCGCGTCACACTAATAGATTAGATTTATTTTAAATGGAATGTAGCAGAACCAATTGGAGATAAATGAAAAGGATGAGCCACTGAGACACGCTCAGCAGAGTACAAGCAGCAGTGCTTGAACATGTAACTGGAGCGTGATCTGCACTAAAAAAAGTAAAAAAACAGACTGAAGTGAACACTGAAACACAACTGTCCACAATCTGTGAAAAGCTCCTTTCTGTACTTCTATAGTGTTTGCAACCAATGTATTGTATACGGATGGAAGCACGTCACACTAATAGATTTGATTTTTTTCTAATATAATGGAGCTGCACCAATTCCACTAAATAAAATAAAAAAAAAAAAAAAAAAAGTGACACGTGCAGATGCCTACAAACAGCGGTGGATGCAGAGCAAACTGCAGCGTCACCTGCACTGTCACACACACACCTTGCACAGAGCTGTTAAAACAACACTGGCAAAATGAAGCTTTACACAGCGGTTGGTGAACTAGCCTGCCTCAAGCACAGTAGTACACAAAATCGCAATATCTAACTGTCCCTCAGAGTCAGCACAGCAGCGTTCTGTCCCTAACTGAGTTCACAGCACAGTGACGCTAAAATGGCTGCGGCGCCTTTTATAGTGCATTCTGACATCATTTCAGCAGCCAATCACAGCCATGCCATTAGTTAAGATGACCGCATCATTACAGGATGTGCCCACACTTCGTAGGATTCCTCATTGGCTGACTAAAATCACATTGCCTCTCAAAGAATTATGGGAACTTCCGATTCCGGTATACGATATGGAAAAAGTATCGGAATTAAGTATCGGAATTCCGATAACGCGAATATCGGCCGATACCCGATACTTGCGGTATCGGAATGCTCAACACTACTCCTCAGTTACCGAAACATAACAGTATCACCGGCCTAAAATTTAAAGTTGTATGGTACTCACAGAAGGGAAAAATATTGTGAAAGAAAAAACGGTTGTCAGAGTTGTCAGAGATATTTTTCTGTTTGTTGCATTTTTTTTTTTTTTTTCCCTCTGTATCTCTGGGTGCTGGGGAGGATTTTTTCTCTCAATGGAGTTTGCACAGTTGTCTGGCCGTGTGGATCAGCTTGCCACTGAGGTTCAGAGTATTGCTGCATATCTTGCTAGGTTGCCTGTTGTGGAACCTAGGATTCCCATGCCAGATTTGTTTTTGGGAGATCGAGCTAAGTTTCAGAATTTCAAAAATAATTGTAAATTGTTTTTTGCCTTAAAATCTAAGTCCTCAGGGAACGCAGCGCAGCAGGTTCAAATTGTCATCTCTCTCCTGCGCGGCGATCCTCAGGATTGGGCTTTTTCCCTGACACCTGGGGATCCTGTTTTGAGTGATGTTGATGCATTTTTTCAGGCTTTGGGGTTATTGTACGATGAGCCTAATGTCACTGATCAAGCTGAAAAAGCCTTGTTGGCATTAAATCAGGGGCTTGATGACGCTGAGTTATACTGTCAGAGATTCCGTAGGTGGGCAGTCCTGACCAAGTGGAATGACGACGCTTTGGCGGCCCTTTTTCGGAAGGGTCTGTCAGATAATGTAAAGGATGTTATGGTGGGATTCCCTGTCCCATCTGGTCTCAATGATTCTATGTCATTAGCGATTCAAATTGACAGACGTTTGCGTGAGCGGAGAAGTATGCGTGGAATGGTGTTGCCTTGTGAACCTGCTTCTGAATCCATGCAGTGTGATGGAGTGGTGTCTGGGGCACAGCGTCATGAGTTTCGAAAGCGCAATGGGTTATGTTTCTACTGTGGTAATGCCTCTCATGCTATTTCAGTCTGCCCTAAGCGGGGAAGACGTTTTGCACGCTCAGTTGTCTTGGGTAGTGTTCAGACTAAGTTTTTATTAACTGTCACTCTGATATGCTCTCTGTCCTCATTTTCTGCTCAGGCTTTCGTTGATTCTGGAGCAGCTATTAACCTGATGGATTATGATTTTGCTAAACGTTGTGGGTTTCCCTTGATACCCCTACAGAAGTTTATTCCCCTACTGGGGATCGATTCTACCCCTTTGGCTGAGAATAAACCTCAGTTCTCTACTCAGGTGATAATGAGGGTTGAACCTGATCATCAGGAGTGCTGCAAATTTTTGGTTCTGTATAATCTGCATGATATTATCGTACTGGGTTTCCCTTGGTTGCAGTCTCATAATCCTGTTTTGGATTGGAAAACTGTGTCTGTAACCAGTTGGGGCTGCCAATGTGTTAATACCAACACTCCTGTTTTTTCTGCCTCCCCCCAGGCTCAGGATGTTCCTGACTTTTTGATTGATTTTTCTGATGTGTTTAGCGAAAGTAAATC
Source organism: Oophaga sylvatica (assembly GCA_033576555.1). Classification (NCBI taxonomy): domain Eukaryota; kingdom Metazoa; phylum Chordata; class Amphibia; order Anura; family Dendrobatidae; genus Oophaga; species Oophaga sylvatica. Next base: position 18,317 of record JARQOD010003015.1, read on the forward strand.
TGCATCCTTGCCTCCCCATAGGAGCTATGACTGCGCTATTGAATTAGTGCCTGGTAGTAAATTCCCTAAAGGTCGCCTTTTTAACTTGTCTGTACCTGAACATGACGCTATGCGGTCTTATATCAAGGAGTCATTGGAGAAGGGTCATATCAGACCATCCTCTTCACCCTTAGGTGCCGGTTTTTTCTTTGTGGCCAAAAAGGATGGTTCATTAAGGCCGTGTATTGATTATCGTCTTTTGAACAATATTACTGTGAAATATCAATATCCGTTACCCTTGATTTCTGACCTGTTTTCCAGGGTGAAAAATGCTACTTGGTTTACCAAGCTTGACCTCAGGGGGGCATATAACCTTATTCGCATTAAGCACGGGGATGAATGGAAGACGGCATTTAATACCCCTGAGGGGCATTTTGAGTACCTTGTGATGCCCTTTGGGCTCACTAATGCTCCTTCTGTCTTCCAGTCCTTCATGAATGACATTTTCAGGGATTTTGTGGATAAATTTCTGATTGTTTATTTGGATGATATCTTGATTTTTTCCAATGACTGGGACTCTCATGTGAAACATGTTCGAACTGTATTCCAGATTTTGAGAGAGAATGCTCTGTATGTGAAGGGATCAAAGTGTCTTTTTGGCGTACAGAGGATCTCATTTTTGGGATTCATTTTGTCCCCATCTGTTATTGAAATGGACCCGGTCAAGGTTCAGGCCATCTGTGATTGGGTCCAACCTACTTCATTAAAGGCTCTTCAAAGATTTTTGGGTTTTGCCAATTTTTATCGTAAATTTATTGGTAATTTCTCGGTTATTGTTAAACCTTTAACTGATTTGACCAAAAAGGGTTCTGATGTGGTGAATTGGCCTCCTGAGGCAGTCTCTGCATTTCAGGAACTTAAGCAGAGATTCACTTCTGCTCCTGTTCTACGGCAGCCTGATGTTTCTCTACCATTTCAGGTGGAGGTTGATGCCTCTCAAATTGGGGCAGGTGCCGTTTTGTCCCAAAGAGATCCAGAGACCTCTAAAAGTAACCCTTGTGCCTTTTTCTCTCGAAAATTTTCTCCTACTGAACGTAATTATGACGTGGGTAATCGGGAGTTATTGGCCATGAAGTGGGCTTTTGAAGAGTGGAGACATTGGCTGGAGGGAGTCAAACATCAGGTGGTGGTCCTTACGGACCATAAGAATCTGGTTTATCTGGAATCTGCCAAGCGACTTAATCCTAGACAGGCCAGGTGGGCCTTGTTTTTCATACGTTTTAATTTTGTGGTTTCATTTCTTCCTGGCACTAAGAATGTTAAGGCGGATGCCCTCTCGAGGAGTTTCCTGGCGGACTCTCCTGAGTTATCTGATCCTTCTGTTATTTTAAAAGAGGGTATAGTTCTTTCCGCCATCTCGCCCAATTTGAGACTGGCTCTGGAGGGGTGTCAGGAGGATAAGCCCGAGCGCTGCCCTGTTGGGAAATTGTTTGTCCCGGACCAGTGGAAAAAGAGTGTGATGTCTGAGATTCATTGCTCTGCGCTGGCCGGTCATCCCGGAATTTTTGGTACCAGAGACTTGGTTAGTCGGTCCTTTTGGTGGCCTACCTTGTCTCGTGATGTCAGGGAATTTGTGCAGTCCTGCGGGACTTGCTCTCACTCCAAGCCTTGCTCTCGCTCTAGTGGTTTGTTGATGCCATTGCCTGTGCCCAAGAGTACATGGACCCATATCTCTATGGATTTCATTTCCGACCTCCCTGTTTCTCAGAGAATGACCGTCATCTGGGTGATTTGTGATAGGTTTTCCAAGATGATACATCTTGTGCCATTACCTAAGTTGCCTTCCTCCTCTGAATTGGTGCCTTTGTTCCTTCAGCACGTGGTTCGTTTACACGGCATTCCTGAGAACATTGTGTCTGACAGAGGAGTCCAGTTTGCTTCAAGATTTTGGAGGACCTTTTGTTCTAAACTTGGTGTTCAATTGTCTTTCTCCTCGGCGTTTCATCCTCAGACCAATGGTCAAACTGAGAGAACAAACCAGACATTGGAGACTTATCTAAGATGCTTTGTGTCTGCTGATCAGGATGACTGGGTCTCTTTTTTGCCTTTGGCTGAGTTTGCTCTTAATAATAGGGCTAGCTCTGCCACTTTGATGTCTCCATTTTTCTGTAATTCTGGGTTTCACCCTCGATTTTCTTCAGGACAGACGGAGGCTTCTGTCTGTCCAGGTGTTGACTCTGTTGTGGAGCGTATGCAACAGATTTGGGACCAGGTAGTGGAGAGGTTGTCCCTCTCTCAGGAGAGGGCCCAGCGGTTTGCTAACCGGCATAGGACTGATGGTCCTCGGTTTAAAGTGGGGGACTTGGTCTGGTTGTCCTCAAAAAATATTCCTATGAGAGTGGCATCTCCTAAATTTAAGCCTAGGTTCATTGGACCTTATAAGATCATGGAGATTCTTAATCCTGTTTCTTTTCGTTTGCTTCTTCCAAGGACATTTAAGATCCATAACGTGTTCCACAAGTCCTTGTTGAAGAGGTTTGTTGAGCCAGTGGTTCCTACTACTGTGCCTCCTGACCCTGTTTTGGTTGAGGGCAATCTGGAGTATGTGGTTGAGAAAATATTGAATTCTCGTTTTTCTAGACGGAAACTCCAGTATTTGGTTAAGTGGAGAGGTTATGGTCAGGAAGACAATTCTTGGGTGTTTGCTTCGGACATCCATGCTAGGAGACTCATCCGTGCGTATCATAGAACTCATCCTGACCGACCTGGTTGCTCAAGTGAGGGTTCGGTGACCCCTCCTCAAGGGGGGGGTACTGTTGTGAATGGACTTGAGATGAGTTCTGAGCAGAGGCTCCCTCTGGTGGTTACAAGCGGTACTGGACTGTCCAGTGAAGATTGTGAGGAGTGGGAATCAGGTGTTACTGACTGGTCTTATATAAGGGAGTCGCCTTCCCATCAGGGTTGCCGGTGATCAATTGTTCTGGTCTCACTCCATGATTCCTGTTTCCCTTGTAGCCTGCTGTGTCGTCTCTGCATCTCCTGCTAACAGATAAGACATTTTCTTCTTTTTGTTTTTGTGCTTTATTTTTGCATTTTGTCCTGCACTTCTGTGGGGGCCTTCAGGGTCCCTCCGGGGGCTTTTGCCCTCTCAGTTTAGTTCAGCCACTGATGTTTGTACTTTTGCTTTTTCCAGTTTCTTCAATGGCTGCTGTTTTGATTTTGTTACACCAGAGAACTAATTTAGGTGGTAGAGGTCGTGTGATCTCAGGTGTTTTTGAAATTAGTAGAGTTGGTGCTTTGCAGGGTTTTTTGGGATTGCAGTAAGTACCCTTCCTATCCTTTTCTATTTAGTTAGTTTGGGCCCCAACGTTTGCTCATACTATTTTCTGTCTGTGTCAGTATTTCTTCTTGTCTAACAGCCATTACATGTTTGGGGGCTTTCTATGTTCTTTGGGGATCTGCTCCGGGGCAGATAGCTTTCCTATTTCTATCTTTAGGTGTAGTTAGTTTCTCAGGCTGTGACGAGGCGTCTAGGACCAACGTAGGAACGCTCCACGGCTGCCTCTAGTTGTGGTGGTTAGTCAGGGTACTGCAATCTCATAGATTCCAACTGCTCTGGTGTATTGCCTTTTTTACCTGCACTCCTCAGTTACCGAAACATAACAGGCGGCTACCTCAGTGCCTGCCGAGAGCAGGCACTGAGAAGCCTGCTGCACTGCCTGAGCGATCGCTGGTGTGACAGAGTGCTGTGCACACTGTCACACCAGCGATCTGATAAAATACAGTGATGTCCCACCCTGGGACAAAGTAAAAAAGTTAAAAAAATAAAAATAAACATGTTTTAAAAAAAAATCCAAAATAAATAAAAAAAAATATATATATTCCCCAATAAATTCACTTCTTCCTGTAAATAAAAAAAACAAAGCAATAAAAGTACACATATTTGGTATCGCCGCGTCCATAACGACCCCCCCTATAAAATTGTCCCACTAGTTAACCCCTTTAGTGAACCCCTTAAAAAAAAAAAAAAAAAAGAAGCAAAAAATCAATGCTTTATCATCATACCGCTGAACAAAAAGTGGAATAACACGCGATCAAAAAGACCGATATAAAAAAACATGGTACTGCTGAAAACGTCATCTTGTCCCGCAAAAAACGAGCCATCATACAGCATCATCAGCGAAAAAATAAAAAAATTATAGCTCGCAGAATAAAGCCATGCAAAAATAATTATTTTTTATATAAAATTGTTTTTATTCTATAAAAGCGCCAAAACATGAAAAAATGATATAAATGAGGTATCGCCATAATCGTACTGACCCGAAGAATAAAACTGCTTTATTAATTTTACCACACGCGGAACGGTATAAACGCCTCCCCCAAAAGAATTTCATGAATTGCTGATTTTTGTTCATTCTAACCTCCCAAAAATCGAAATAAAAAGCGATCAAAAAACGTCACGTGCTCAAAAATGATACCAATAAAAACATCAACTTGTCCCGCAAAAAATAAGACCTCACATGACTCTGTGGGCCAAAATATGCAAAAATTATAGCTCTCAAAATGTGATGATGCAAAAACTATTTTTGCAATAAAAAGCGTCTTTTAGCGTGACAGCTGCCAATCATAAAAACCCGCTATAAATAGTAAATCAAACCCCCCTTTATCACCCCCTTAGTAAGGGAAAAATAATAAAATTAAAAAAAAGTATTTATTTCCATTTTCCCATTAGGGTTAGGGTTAGGGCTGCGGCTAAAGTTAGGGTTAGGGTTGGCGCTAAAGTTAGGATTAGGGTTAGGGTTGGGATTAGGGGTGTGTTAGGGTTAGGTTTGTGGTTAGGGTTGGGACTAGGGTTAGGGGTGTGTTGGGGTTAGGGTTGGAGTTAGAATTGGGGGGTTTCCGCTGTTTAGGCACATCAGGGGCTCTCCAAATGTGACATGGTGTCTGATCTCAATTCCAGCCAATTCTGCGTTGAAAAAGTCAAACGGTGCTCCTTCACTTCTCAGCTCTGCCATGCGTCCAAACAGTAGTTTATCCCCACATATGGGGTATCAGCGTACTCTGGACCCCAAGAGTTATTGTGCAATTTGTCCTATTTCTTCTGCTACCCTTGGGAAAATAAAAAACTGGGGGCGAAAATATCATTTTTGTACAAAAAAAATTATTTTTTTGTTTTTACGGCTGTACATTATAAACTTCTGTGAAGCACTTGGGGCTTCATAGCGCTCACCACACATCTAGATAAGTTCCTTGTGGGGTCTATTTTCCAAAATGGGGTCACTTGTTGGGGATTTCCACTGTTTAGGCGCATCAGGGGCTCTCCAAATGCGACATGACGCCCCCAGACCATTCCATCAAAGTCTGCAATCCAAAACATCACTACTTCCCTTCCGAGCCCCAACGTGTACCCATACAGTAGTTTTCTCCCACATATTGGGTATCAGCGTACTCAGGACAAATTGGACAACAACTTTTGGGTTCCAATTTCTTCTGTTACCCTTGTGAAAATAAAATATTGGGGGCGAAAAAATCATTTTTGTAAAAAAAAAAAAGATTTTTTATTTTACGGCTGTACGTTATAAACTTTAGTGAAACACCTGGGGTTAAAAGTTCTCACCACACATCTAGATAAGTTCCTTGAGGGGTCTAGTTTCCAAAATGGTGTCATTTATGGGGGTTTCCACTGTTTAGGCAGATCAGGAGCTCTCCAAACACGACATGGCGTCCAGCCAATTCTGCGTTGAAAAAGTCAGACGGCGCTCCTTCCCTTCCAAACTCTGCCATGCACCCAAACAGTGGTTTACCCCCACATATGGGGTATCAGCGCACTCAGGACAAATTGCACAATAACTTTTGGAGTCTTGTTACCCTTGGAAAAATAAAAATTGGGGTGAAAAGATCATTTTTGTGGAAAAAATATGATTTTTAAATTTTACGGCTCTACGTTATAAACTTGTGTGAAGCACTTGGGGGTTCAAATTGCTCACCAAAGATCTAGAAAAGTTCCTTAGGGGGTCTAGTTTCCAAAATGGGGTCATTTGTGGGGGTTTTCCACTGTTTAGGCACATCAGGGGCTCTCCAAATGCAACATGGCATCCAATCTCAATTCCAGCCAATTTTGGTTGGAAAAAGTCAAATGGTGCTCCTTCCATTCCGAGCTCTGCCGTGCGCCCAAACAGTGGTTCCCACCCACATATGGGGTATCAGCGTACTCAGGACAAATTGGACAACAACTTATGTGGTCCAATTTCTCCTGTTACCCTTGGGAAAATAAAAAATTAGTGACTAAAAGATAATTTTTTGTGGGAAAAAAATAGGATTTTTTATTTTCATGCCCGGGCATTATAAACTTGTGTGAAGCACTTGGGGGTTCAAAGTGCTCACCAAAGATCTAGATAAGTTCCTTATGGGTATAGTTTCCAAAATGGGGTCACTTGTGGGGGGTTTCCACTGTTTAGGCTCATCTGGGGCACTGCAAACGGAACATGACCCCCATCAACGTCTGCATTCCAAAACGTTACTACTTCCTTTCCAAGCCCTGCCGTGCACCCAAACAGTTTCCCCCCCCCCCACATATGGGGTATCAGCGTACTCAGGACAAATTGGACAACAACTTTTGGGGTCCAATTTCCTTGGGAAAATTCAAAAATTTGGGACTAAAAAATCATTTTTGTGGAAAATTGTTTTTTTTTTTTTCACACCCAGGCATTATAAGCTTTTGTGAAACACTTTGGGGTTCAAAGTGCTCACAACAGATCTAGATAAGTACCTTAGGGGGTCTAGTTTCCAAAATGGTGTCACTTGTGGGGGGTTTCCACTGTTTAGGCATATCAGGGGCTCTCCAAACACGACATGGCGTCCAATCTCAATTCCAGCCAATTTTAGTTTGAAAAAGTCAAACGGCGCTCCTTCCCTTACGAGCTCTGCCGTGTGCCCAAACAGTGGTTTTCCCCCACATATTGGGTATTGGCGTACTCAGGAGAAATTGCATAACAACCTTATCTGTCCATTTTCTCCTTTTACCCTTGTGAAAATAAAAAAAAAGTTTGTAAAAGATCATTTTTGTGGCTAAAAGTTAAATATTCATTTTTTCCTTCCACGTTGCTTTAGTTCCTGTGAAGCACCTGAAGGGTTAATAATCTTCTTGAATGTGGTTTTGAGTACCTTGAGGGTGCAGTTTTTAGAATGGTGTCACTTTTGGGTATTTTCTGCCATATAGACCCCTCAAAGTGACTTCAAATGAGAGGTGGTCCCTAAAAAAAATGGCTTTGTAAATTTTGTTGTAAAAATGAGAAATCGCTGGTCAACTTTTAACCCTTATAACTTCCTAACAAAAAAAAAATTTTGGTTCCAAAATTGTGCTTATGTAAAGTAGACATGTGGGAAATGTTATTTCTTAACTATTTTGTGTGATATATTTCTCTGTTTTAAGGGAATAAAAATTCAAAGTTTGAAAATTGCAAAATTTTAAAAATTTTCGCCATATTTGCATTTTTTTCAAAAATAAACGCAAGTTATATCGAAGAAATTTTACTTCTTACGTGAAGTACAATATGTCACGAGAAAACAATCTCAGAATCGCGAAGATCCGTTGAAGCGTTCCAGAGTTATAACCTCATAAAGAGACAGTGGTCAGAATTGTAAAAATTGGCCCGGTCATTAACGTGCAAACCACCCTTGGGGGTGAAGGGGTTAAAACAAAATGTCCTCCAAAATCTGAAAACAAACTGTACTCCTCTGTCAGACACAATGTTCTCCGGAATGCCATGTAACCGAACCACGTGCTGACTGAACAAAGGCACCAATTCGGAGGAGGAAGGCAACTTAGGTAATGGCACAAGATGTATCATCTTGGAAAACCTATCACAGATTACCCAGATAACGGTCATTCTCTGAGAGACAGGGAGGTCGGAAATAAAATCCATAGAAATATGGGTCCATGGCCTCTTGGGTACAGGTATTATGGCATTAACAAACCACTAGAACGAGAGCAAGGCTTGGAATGAGAGCAAGTACCACAGGACTGCATAAAGTCCCTGACGTCACAAGACAAAGTAGGCCACCAAAAGGACCGACTCACCAGGTCTCTGGTACCAAAAATCCCGGGATGACCAGCCAACGTGGAACAATGAATCTCAGACATCACACTCTTCTTCCACTGGTCTGGGACAAACAATTTCCCAACAGGGCAGCGTTCAGGTTTATCCTCCTGACACCCCTCCAGAGCCAGTCTCAAATTGGGCGAGATGGCGGAAAAAACTACACCTTCTTTCAAAATAACAGCAGGATCAGATAACTCAGGAGAATCCGCAAAGAAACTCCTCGAGAGAGCATCCGCCTTAACATTCTTAGTGCCCAGAAGAAAAGAAACCACAAAATTAAAACGTGCGAAAAACAAGGCCCACCTGGCCTGTCTAGGATTAAGTCGCTTGGCTGATTCGAGATAAACCAGGTTCTTATGGTCCGTGAGGACCACCACCTGATGTTTGGCTCCTTCCAGCCAATGTCTCCACTCTTCAAAGGCCCACTTCATGGCCAATAACTCCCGATTACCCACGTCATAATTACGTTCAGTTGGAGAAAATTTTCGAGAGAAAAAGGCACAAGGGTTACTCTTAAAGATCTCTGGATTCCTTTGGGACAAAACGGCACCTGCCCCAATCTCAGAGGCATCAACCTCCACCTGAAACGGCAGAGAAACATCAGGCTGCCGTAGAACAGAAGCAGAAATGAATCTCTGTTTAAGTTCCTGAAACGCAGAAACTGCCTCAGGAGGCCAATTCACCACATCGGAACCCTTTTTGGTCAAATCAGTCAATGGTTTAACAATACCAGAGAAATTACCAATAAATTTACTTTAAAAATTGACAAAACCCAAAAATCTCTGAAGAGCCTTCAATGAAGTTGGTTGAACCCAATCACAGATGGCCTGAACCTTGACCGGGTCCATTTCAATAACAGACGGAGACAAAATGAATCCCAGAAATGAGACCTTCTGTATGCCAAAAAGACACTTTGATCCCTTCACATACAGTGCATTCTCTCTCAAAATCTGGAACATAGTCCAAACATGTTTCACATGAGAGTCCCAGTCGTTGGAAAAAATCAAGATATCATCCAAATAAACAATCAGAAATGTATCCACAAAATCCCTGAAAATATCATTCATGAAGGATTGGAAGACGGGAAATAGGAAGCCCCCAAACATGTAATGGCGGTTAGACCAGAAGAAAATACGAACACACACACAGAAAATAGAATGAGCAAACGCTGGGGCCCAATCTGTCTAGATAGAAAAGTATAGGAAAGAATTCTGACTGCAACCCAAAAAAACCCTGACAAAAATACCAACACCTCTGACTAACAAAAAACCCAAGATCACACGATCTCTACCACCCAAATCAGATCTCTGGTGTAACACACAGCAACTCAGCAAATAAAAAGTGACCCAGGAACAGAGCAAAAGTGCAAACACAAACTGAGCACAATTGCAGCACCAGGCCCCAAAAGGGGACCAGGCTGAAGTCTACTGCTAAGTAGCAAACCAGCAAGGAAAATCCAACCAGAGGAAAAAAAAGCAAATCACTTATCTGAATGAGAGCAGGAATGCAAGCTGAGCTCCAAGCAAGAGCAGGAAGAACAATTGATTACCGGCAAGGCTGAAGGGAGTTCAGGTCACTTATATCAGACCATTCAGAGCCAGCTGAAGGCCATTCAGCAATCACTTCATTACCTTCAGCAACCACCGGAGGAGCCCCAGCTCAGAAGTCGCCTCCAGAGTATTCACAACAGTCATCTGTGGAGAGCCCTGGGCCACCCCAGCATCTATTCCGCCAGCAGGTATCTTTATTTACAGTGGATTTTAGCATGCTACCAGGAGCCGGGGAGGGACCTAATGGATAAATCAAGCCCCTTCATAACCATGTAACCTATAGCCTGCAGTGGGTGGGATAGGCATGGACCTATCATCTCGCACGGTGGGTGGTGACACGGCATACGGGGCCATATTTAAGAAGCACATGTTACATAGCTCAGGCACAACACCATGGGCCTCAAATTATCTATAATCATCTGAGCATCTGTATCTCTCATGAGCATACCAGCATTCTGATGAACCACCGAAGGAGAAACGCTTCGAGTCAGAGAATAGAGGCATCTGATACATCAGCATGATAAGTAACCTCTATCTCCGTTTACCATGTATAGCCTAGTCTTCCTTCCCACTTCTAGCCTAGATGATTACTGTCTTGTCTAGGCTCCCTACATATATATCTGTTAGGCATCGGGCGACGGCAGGATCTGAACCTGGATCCGAGGAGTCTGTGGTCTCCCATCCAGATCCAGTCGAGGCAGATGCTGCTCAGCTTTGCCGTCGATCCCAGCGCCTAGCCAATACCCGAGAGGCACAAATAGTTACTCGGGTCTTTGTTCATAGTAGTCTTAAACCTAGGTTATGGAACAAGAAAAGGCTGTTGTAAGCCTAAGTCCAGAAATGCCTGCACTGAGCATGTCCGTGACATGGCGAGCCATGATTGGTGCTTAATGTCAGCTGATCCTCTGACCTGGCATTGCCTGATTGGTCGCGGATGACGTCATCGGTAATGAGACAAGATGGCTGGGGGCGGAGCTTATCCTTTAAATAGCTTGTCTGTCCGCGGTGCGGTCAGATCATATTAAAATAGGCAGTGCTCATGTGTGGACGTACCAGAATCTGGGCTCCACATGCTCTCTAGCTTTGCTCTCCGGGACCTGCCGATGCCAGAGTACGCTCGGCTAATTATCACAGGTCCTTTAGGCCGGTTTAGCTTATGCCAGGCAGGTAGCCAATGTGCGCAGTCTTGCTACAAATATAGGGTAGCTATACACCCTGAGCAGACTGTGGGGCGCGTAACCTGTAGCTAACGTGATGCAGTCCTGCTACGAATATAGGGTAGCTATACACCCTGAGCAGACTGCGGGGCGCGTAACCTGTAGCTAACGTGATGCAGTCCTGCTACGAATATATGGTAGCTATACACCCTGAGCAGACTGCGGGTCGCGTAACCTGTAGCTAACGTGGTGCAGTCCTGCCACGAATATAGGGTAGCTATACACCCTGAGCAGACTGCGGGGCGCGTAACCTGGGCATCGCCTGCCAAGCTGAATAGAGAGTTGCTCAGCCAGGTCTCACTGGTAGCACGTATGCCTGGCGTCAGTCGCACGCACTTCCTAGCGACTGGCACGTAGCTTCTGTACAGTCAACAGGGCTATGTCTATACCAGCTTGCAGCACATAGTGCAAACCTAATATCTGGCAAGTGGCTTCTGTGCCATTAACAGGGCTAAATCTACGCCAGTTGATAGCACATCTCCCGTGACGTTAACGGAGATAGTGCCAATTCTACATCTCCCCTAGTGTGAAGTAACACAGGCGAGATCTAATGTTAGATGTCTGTCGTCAGTTTGACCCTCATACTCTAGGGGTATTCGGCAGCAATGAACATAAAATGCATCGCGGACCCCGGGTTCGGTTGCAATCCATTATACAATAAAGCTGTTGCAACCGAGCTCATAACATATCAGTACAGGGCTTGCAGGCAGGGCCGGCGTCAGCACCCGGCATACCCGGGCAAGTGCCGGGGCCCTGAGCAGGTGGGGGGCCACTCGCCGTCTGGCACCCCGGAGCCCGTTAGCGGTGTCAGCGCCGCCACTGGGCCCCCCCACTTGCTCAGGGCCCCGGCAGCAGCCGGCGCAATACTTACCTCTCTCCGTGCCTCCACTGCCGCAGCTCCGGGCTCCAGGGGGCGCCTGCGCCGGCGCTTCCTCTCTCACAGCAGCGCCGCTGAATGACGTCATCATTCAGTGGCCGGCTGTGGCAGAGAGCGCGCGGACGCCGGACAGGTGAGGTGTGTGTGTGTGTGTGTGTGCCTGCGTGTGTGTGCCTGCGTCTGTGTATGTGAGAGAGTGCTGACGTCATCATTCAGCGGCCGGCTGTGGCAGAGAGCGCACGGGCGCCGGACAGGTGAGTGTGTGTGTGTGTGTGTGTGCCTGCGTGTGTGTGCCTGCATGTGTGTATGTGAGAGAGTGCTGCCTGCGGTGCTGTATGTGTGATGGTGGTGGGGGGAGGCAGTGATGGTGGTGAGGAGAGGCAGTGATGGTGGTGAGGAGGCAATGATGATGGGGAGGCAATGATGATAATGATGATGATGGGGAGGCAATGATAATGGGAAGGCAATGATGATGATGATATTAATGGGGAGGCAATGATGATGATGATGATGATGGGGAGGCAATGATAATGGGAAGGCAATGATGATGATATTAATGGGGAGGCAATGATAATGATAATGATGGGGAGGTAATGATAATGGGAAGGCAACGATGATGATGATATTAATGGGGAGATGATGATGATGATGGGGAGGCAATGATAATGGGAAGGCAATGATGATGATGATATTAATGGGGAGGCAATGATGATGATGAGGGGAGGCAATGATGATAATAATGGGCAGGCAATGATGATGATAATGGGGAGTCTTTCCACAGCGCCCTTTCCTGAGCAGTGCAGAACGCAGCACAGTGTAGAGGAGAGCTCCATATTTTGTATGGAGCATTATATGTGGTCCAGTATTCTGTATGGAGCATTATATTGGGTCCAGTATTTTGTATGGAGCATTATATGGGGGATGGCGGGGTGACATCCTGCATGGGGTATTATATGGGTGATGAGGGGAGATTATGTGGTGCCCATAATATTGTATGGAGGACTGTACTGTCCAATCTGTACTGTGCGCTGTGAGGATTTGGCAGTTTTTGAGCTATTGTACAATTTACAATAGGTATCAGTCATGTAATGGAAGAAGGAAGTATTTGGCATTGTACTGTACCTATATTTCTCTGCAGTATCTGTGTATTATGAATCGTGGTCTGTGTTAAAGGGGCCCACTGAGACTCTTTCGCCCGGGGCCCATAAAAACCTGGAGCCGGCCCTGCTTGCAGGTTGCGTAAGGGAAGGCCATCATGGAGCGGGGGTGCCAAAACAACGTTTTTTGGGTGCCAACCTCCACTGGCAGGTAGGGACGACAGTGGACACGTAGGTTTTCCTAGGCCATGTGTGAGTGTACCTGGGAATTATTCCAATAGAGATCATCTAGCCCGCTTTGTTCCCCCTGCCCTCCCACGGGCCTTGTATCCCCGGCCTAAGGTAGGGAGGAGGAGACAACACAGTGGCTCTCTTTTGAAATATATGTTTGACTGTATAATATGATATATATGAACAGTTACACATAAAATACACAATCTGCATTATCAGTTAGTCCATCACAATTTTATGCACTTGAGTTTTCGTTTGGTGTTATTTTTATAAATGGTCTAATAAATGTTCTTTTTTAAGGGTTATATGTCCACACTCTCAATCCATTAATATTATTTATAAACCTTCTAGCATTGCATTGGGGCCCATGAGCTTCATGTTACGTCATTAGTTATAACATCATCTCCTCAACTGGAGACACAGGTCCGTAGCTTAACCGTCAGATAGATTACATGGAATGGATGGTTGGAAAAAATCTGCCAGAAAATGTATAGCAGTACCCTGATGTCTGGTCAACAAGGACATAGAAAGAAGACCATAGAAAGGAGAATGCGGGGAAATGATCGTCTTCTTGTAAGTAGAGGTGGGTGAATATATTGGAATTGAATTCTACTCAAATTTTACAAAAATCCATATCTCCAGAATTCCGTTTTTTTATTTCACTCTGCTTAAATTCAGTCATCTTCCACTGAAACCGCAGGTTTCCTCACATTAAGCCAGGACTTTAGTCAGTTACAAAATCCAGACATACGCTGAGACCATATGACGTGCACTTTCGACCAAGATGTCCATATCTAACCACACAGCGTCTCAACCCACAAAAAACAGACATTTATTATAAATTAGATTAAAGGGGTTTCCAAGTCATAACATATTAAGGACATATCCACAGCACTGGTCCGTGTGGATCGGACACACAGAATTACCAGTGATCAGCTGTTCTTACCTCCAGCAGCGGCTAAGATGTAAGAACTGAGTTTACTTGCAAAGCACAGCTTCAATCAAAGAGTGTGCCAAGAGCTTGTATGTTTTCCCCATGTTTCTCTGGGTTCTCCAGCTTATCCCACACTGTAAAGACTTACTGATTGGGAATTTAGATTGTGAGTCCCAATGGGAATGAATGTTGCTATAGGGGTGAGTAAAATAAATAGATATAAAAGAGTGGCATCCACTGCTGGGTACTGCAGAGCAACCGTTGTTCTTTTTAATATGAGATGTTATCCGCATCTTTATCAAGTGAAAAAATCCAATGCATTTGTTATTTCACCGGATAAAGATGGCGGTACGGCATTGAAACACGTTGCGATGAAAAAATCTTATTCTCATCATCATTTCTAAAGAATTGATTTACTCTTAAGAGAGCAGCCCATTTACGTGTTCATCCAACTGGATCCAACATCCCTTTTATAGTGATGGTCAGTGATGTAAAGGTAAAAAAACAAATTACGATATTCGTATATTTTTAGAAAATACAAAAACACACAAGCGCTACCTGACCATGCAGCTGAAAACCACTGCTGGAATCCCATCAGCTGCTAAGGTCAGTAAGGGGTAGGTGTCACCCTTATAGACAAATATGCAAGTGTTAAATAGACTGACCGTGCTCCGCGATGCCTGTGAAAATGAAAGTAAAA
>JARQOD010003015.1:33103-69873 GCA_033576555.1 Oophaga sylvatica
ATCGGTGGTCAGGTGGACCTTGCTACTGAGGGCTTTTAGTAGCGCATGTTTAATTTTTCCCTCAACATGCTTTTGCAGACCAGGGACGGCTTGCCTGCTGAAATGAAATCGGCTTGGCACATTGTATTGTGGGATTGACAATGATATTCAGTTACGGAAACTGTCTGTCTCCACCAGCCTGAATCACAGCATTTCAAGGGACAGGAGTTTTGCAATGCCAGCATTCAGAGCCTGTGCTCGTGCATGGTTTGCGGAGTATGGCCGTCTTTTATCCCATGCCTGTGCTACCGCTGGCTGTTTTGTGGCCTGGGAGTGTGAGGATGACAGGGAACTTGCTGCTGTGTGTGGAATAACAGTTTGTCTCTGGACAACAGTGGCCGAGGTTCTTCCATGGCGATCCTGTGAGGAAGCATAACCAGCTGTGTGTGAGCTCGATGAAGAGGCTTCAACACAACCTGAAGATGTAGGTGCTGCTGTAGGTTGGCCTACATCTCCAGTGTGTCTTTGTAACTCAACTACGTGCTTTGTCCGCACATGTTTCCACATATTTGTGGTATTGAGGTGACTGACACTTTTAGCTATTTTTAATTTTTGATTACACAGCTTGCATTTCACATAGCAAATATCATGTGCAAGTGTGTGAAAAAAGGACCACGCAGTGCAAGTCCTGGGAGCACACGTTTTGACTTTTGGAAGACAACTGCTCCGAACAGGTGCCAAACTGGAGGCTACAGGCAACCGAGTCTGCAGCCTAACTCTCCCTCCTGTTTGTACCGTTGGGGCAATGTCTTCCTCTATCTTCCTTCTATCACTAACCATTTCTCTAGGCCTCTCCCAGCTTTCAACCAAAGTACTGGTTCTCACCCACAAAGCTCTCCACAGTGCAGCACCCCTCCTACATCTCCTCCCTCATTTCTATCTATCGGCCTAACCGACTGCTGCGCTCTGCAAATGACTTTCGACTAACCTCTGCACTAATACGTACCTCCCACTCCCGACTCCAAGACTTCTCCTGCTCTACGCCAATCCTCTGGAATGCTGTACCCCAAGAAATTAGGACTATCCACAATTTGCATGGTTTCAGGCGCTCCCTCAAAACACATTTGTTCAGAGCGGCCTATCACATTCACTAATCAAAGTCATTCTATGTATTCTGTGTAAGTGTGTGTGTGTCTCTAGCCCATTCACTATCTCCATCCCTCAGTCCCTTAAGATGGCTGGAACATCATTGTAAATGCACCATTGTATATAAACACCTATACTTTGTATCTCCCCCATCTCATTGTACATTGTAAGCTGTCACGAGCAGGGGCGACTTATTTAGCTTAAATTATTGTATTGTTAACGTTGTTACTTATGACTTGTGTTCTGAAACTGCTAAACTGTAAAGCGCTGCGGAATATGATGGCGCTATATAAATCAATATTATTATTATTCCTCTGAGCTGCTCCCACCACCTTCCTGTTCTTCATGCCATGTTGGGTATTGGACCTCATCATCTCCACTACCCTCTTCCAACACCTGCTGTTGGGTGGTCTGGCCAGCACCATGCTCAACAGAAACTGGCACCTGGGTCTCATCATCATCATCAGATGCGTTCTGCGGTGTGCTGACCATCGGCACTGTCTCACCCGCCTCTTCAGATTCAGAGAGACACAGCTGTTGCGCATCACTGCATACTCCCTCTTCTTCACATTACAGAATGCTGCTTGGCTGGGCCCCTGTTTGCAAGCCAATAGATTATGAGAACAGAAGCAGACACTCAGCTGGCTCCTGTACAGAACTCTCTGACTGCTGGGCAATTTGCCAGGCGGTGAAGAGACAGATGGTTGCCCAACAGTGCTGTGGTCCTGAGAGGAGGTGGAAGCAATTGAAGTCGATGCATTGGCTGAGATCCAAACAACAACGGCTTCAATTTGTTCTTCCCGCAGCAGGGGGGTACTCCGAGCTCCTACAAAAGTGCGCATAAAGGAACGCTCACGGCCCGGGGAAAACTGGTGGATGCTGTGTCACTGGGGGCCGCAGCAGCCACAGAATCCCCACGTCCTCTCCCTGAAGAAACTCCACGACCACGTGCCTTACTCCCTGCCTTCTTCATCTTGGTAGATTGATAAAGAAAGTCTGAAAAGTTATAAGGCCTAAGTGTGGTTATTCCGCAGAGACTGCAGTGAACACTGCACACAACTGTTCAGTAGGTGTGAAAGGCCCCTTTGTGTACTTCTATAGTGTTTGCAACCAATGTATTGTATACGGATGGAAGCGCGTCACACTAATAGATTTTATTTATTTGTAATAGAATGGAGCAGCAACAATTAGAGAAAAATTTCAAGGATGTGCCAGTGACACACGCTCAGCAGACTACAACCAGCAGTGGTTGAAGAACTAACTGGAGCGTGATCTGCACTCCAAAAAGGAAAACCTCAGACTACAGTGAACACTGCACACAACTGTTCACTACCCAACGCGTCTCAGCAGGAAGGCAGTCTGTGCGTCAAAACAAAGGCGCAAGCATACATCCACGTACCCTGTTTATAAAGCTATATAAAAAAAATTATGTAGTAGTGACGCACACTTTATTGAGGTACAGTATTACATCGCCATTCACCATCTGTGGCTATGCAGTCTCATCTATATATACCTTATCTATCCGTTGTCATGCTTGCAAGTCGACAGTCAGGCATAAATAGCAATTTTCACTATGCACTATGCACTTTTTAAAGGTTATGTTTGTTAATAAACATGATTATTGCCACATATTATGAGTATTACATGATGGAAATTGTATAATTTTGTATAAACTGTTTAGTGACATTATTCAGCAAATGTAACATTTTAGTAATGTCACAGATAACTTGTAATGCTGATGATGTTTTGAAGTCAGACATTCATTGTCTATACAATAAAAATGGTGTACATACTGTTACTTATCCATCATTAATGGATTCAGATATGTACTTGTATGCTTTTATGTACAACTGTATAGCAGATTCCTTAACTAATTTATTTTGTGGTTTGCATTGCTGTTCAACATGTTAATGTATGTGTTTATGTTTGTCAATTCTTTATTTATCTAGATATTAGTTTAAATGAAATCATCATCTTAGGTAGTAAAGGTTATCTTTCTCTTGTTTGAAGTATAGACATTTAAAATTGACAGGTAACAAGGAAATTACTTGATCTAGTATTTAAACATCCTCCTTGACCCTGGGCTCCAACACCGCCAGTTGTTGCTCGGAAGTGCTGTTAGCACAGTCAACACTTGCTCCTGTGTTACTGGGGTTCAGTAACGTCAGCTGGTCCTCGGTTGTGCCATTGGCTCTTTTCCTTCTGCTGCCCCTCCGGGTTCCAGCACAGTCAGCTGGTCCTCGTTACTTGCATTGGCTCTTGTACCTTCTGCTACCCGTCCGGGTTCCAGTACCGTCAACTGGTTCTCCGCAGTGCCTTTGGCCTAGGTGCCTCCATCTCGGTATCCGAGTTCCAGCAACGTCTGCTGGTCCTTGGTAGTGCTTTGGAGCACAGGTACCTCCTGCTTAGTAACCGTGTCCCAGTAACGTCAGCTGGTCCTCGGTTGTGCCATTGGCTCTTTTCCTTCTGCTGCCCCTCCGGGTTCCAGTACCGTCAACTGGTTCTCCGCAGTGCCTTTGGCCTAGGTGCCTCCATCTCGGTATCCGAGTTCCAGCAACGTCTGCTGGTCCTTGGTAGTGCTTTGGAGCACAGGTACCTCCTGCTTAGTAACCGTGTCCCAGTAACATCAGCTGGTACAAGATTGTGCTACAAATACAAGATACGGAACAAGAGACACAAGAACAATAAGCAGAAGATCTAAAAGCAGAAGAACATGAAGTATAAGACCAAAATGAAGAGCAAAATATATGCTCTAAATTCTAAGCAGAAGAAGACTAAGCAGTGTATGGGGGTGAGTCCGTTCCTCCTCGTGGTGCCCCTGGAAAATGCCTGCTGCTGCAGGCTAAACTGAACACGGACAAATACTGTTGTAATTTAAATCTTTTGTGACAGCAAGAACGGAAGGATGAAAAATTCATACTTTGACAGATTACAAGTACAGGATTCTCTGTCACAAATAAGAATATGATGAAGAAGATGAAGCAGAATATGAATAAGAATAATAGTTTAATAAGAAGAATATGAGTAATGTTAACAAAGATGAATAGCAAGAAGTTTAAGAAGAAGATAAAGAAGGTGAAGATGAAGAATAATTTGATGAAAAAGATGATGCTGCAGAAGATTATGAAGGAGAAAGTGTGTGAAAAGTTAAAAAGGTGAAGATGAAGAGCATGGAAGTTGTGTAATATACATATTTGCCAAAATATAAAAAACGTTAACATTGTCAATTTCTTCGTCAATCCGAACATCTTTAAAAAAAAAAATATTTATGCTATTCCATTTGATTGGGTTAAACATCTATGCCTTTAATGTCTCCTCAACCTTCCCCAATACATTCTACATTACTCTTTCTTGTTTTCCTTCATGTACAATTAACCAACAAGGCAAGAATGGGTTTTTTTTAATTTCGATATTTTGTTCCCATAGACTTACATGGGACTTCCGGTATCGGTATCGGGTATCGCCGATATTTTAGTGATATCGGCGATACCATTCCGATTCCGATACTTTAGGATATCGGAAAGTATCGCTCAACTCTACTGAGGAGTGCAGGTAAAAAAGGCAATACACCAGAGCAGTTGGAATCTATGAGATTGCAGTACCCTGACTAACCACCACAACTAGAGGCAGCCGTGGAGCGTTCCTACGTTGGTCCTAGACGCCTCGTCACAGCCTGAGAAACTAACTACACCTAAAGATAGAAATAGGAAAGCTATCTGCCCCGGAGCAGATCCCCAAAGAACATAGAAAGCCCCCAAACATGTAATGGCTGTTAGACAAGAAGAAATACTGACACAGACAGAAAATAGTATGAGCAAACGTTGGGGCCCAAACTAACTAAATAGAAAAGGATAGAAAGGGTACTTACTGCAATCCCAAAAAACCCTGCAAAGCACCAACTCTACTAATTTCAAAAACACCTGAGATCACACGACCTCTACCACCTAAATTAGTTCTCTGGTGTAACAAAATCAAAACAGCAGCCACTGAAGAAACTGGAAAAAGCAAAAGTACAAACATCAGTGGCTGAACTAAACTGAGAGGGCAAAAGCCCCCGGAGGGGACCCTGAAGGCCCCCACAGAAGTGCAGGACAAAATGCAAAAATAAAGCACAAAAACAAAAAGAAGAAAATGTCTTATCTGTTAGCAGGAGATGCAGACACGACACAGCAGGCTACAAGGGAAACAGGAATCATGGAGTGAGACCAGAACAATTGATCACCGGCAACCCTGATGGGAAGGCGACTCCCTTATATAAGACCAGTCAGTAACACCTGATTCCCACTCCTCACAATCTTCACTGGACAGTCCAGTACCGCTGGTAACTACCAGAGGGAGCCTCTGCTCAGAACTCATTTCAAGTCCATTCACAACAGCCGCCTCCCTCCAGGACCCCGGCGCCATCTTGGATCCGGGTCCTGGGAGGGAGGAAGCCCTCAGGACAGCGCGATCACATCGCGCTGCTCTGAGGGTCTCAGGGGGGCACGCAGGGAGCCCCCACCCTGCGCGATCCTCCCCTGTGCCCCCAGTACACCGCGATCATGTTTGATCGCGGTGTGCAAGGGGTTAATGTGCCGGGAGCGGTCCGTGACCGCTCCTGACACACAGTCATGGGTGTCAGCTGTGATAATCAGCTGACACCCGGGCGCGATCGGCTGCGCTCCCCCCGGGAGCGCGTCCGATCGCACGAGACGTACTATCCCGTCCATGGTCATACGGGCCCAGGTACCATGGACGGGATAGTACGTCCGATGGCAGTAAGGGGTTAAACTTGGTGTTCAGTTATCTTTCTTCTCTGCATTTCACCCTCAGACCAATGGACAAACTGAGAGAACAAACCAGACTTTGGAGACTTATTTGAGATGTTTTGTGTCTGCTGATCAAGATGACTGGATTTCATTTTTGCCTTTGGATGAGTTTGCTCTTAATAATAGGGCTAGCTCTGCCACCTTGATGTCTCCATTTTTCTGCAATTCTGGGTTTCACCCTCGATTTTCTTCAGGACAGGCGGAGGCTTCTGTCTGTCCGGGGGTTGACTCTATTGTGGAGCGTATGCAGCAGATTTGGGACCAGGTAGTGGAGAGGTTGTCTCTCTCTCAAGAGAAGGCCCAACGGTTTGCTAACCAGCATGGAACTGATGGTCCTCGTTTTAAAGTGGGGGACTTGGTTTGGTTGTCCTCAAGAAATATCCCTATGAAGGTTGCATCTCCAAAATTTAAGCCAAGGTTCATTGGACCTAATAAGATCATGGAAATTATTAATCCGGTTTCCTTCCGTTTGCTTCTTCCAGGGACATTTAAGATCAATAACGTGTTCCACAAGTCCTTATTGAAGAGGTTTGTCGAGCCAGTGGTTCCTATGGCTGCGCCTCCCGACCCTGTTTTGGTGGAGGGCAATTTGGAGTATGTGGTTGAGAAAATTTTGGATTCTCATTTTGCTAGCGGAATATCCAGTATTTGGTTAAGTGGAGAGGTTATGGTCAGGAGGACAATTCTTGGGTGTTTGCTTCGGACATCCATGCTGGGAGACTGATCCGTGCCTATCATCGAGCTCATCCTGATCGGCCTGGTTGCGCAGGTGAGGGTTCGGTGACACCTCCTCAAGGGGGGGTACTGTTGTGAATACTCTGGAGGCGACTTCTGAGCTGGGGCTCCCTCCGGTGGTTGCGGAAGGTAATGAAGTGATTGCTGAATGGCCTTCAGCTGGCTCTGAATGGTCTGATATAAGTGACCTGAACTCCCTTCAGCCTTGCCGGTAATCAATTGTTCTTCCTGCTCTTGCTTGGAGCTCAGCTTGCATTCCTGCTCTCATTCAGATAAGTGATTTGCTTTTTTTTCCTCTGGTTGGATTTTCCTTGCTGGTTTGCTACTTAGCTGTAGACTTCAGCCTGGTCCCCTTTTGGGGCCTGGCGCTGCAATTGTGCTCAGTTTGTGTTTGCACTTTTGCTCTGTTCCTATGTCACTTTTTATTTGCTGAGTTGCTGTGTGTTACACCAGAGATCTGATTTGGGTGGTAGAGATCGTGTGATCTCGGGTTTTTGTTTTGTCAGAGGTGTTGGTATTTTTGTCAGGGTTTATTTTGGGTTGCAGTCAGAATTCTTTCCTATACTTTTCTATCTAGACAGATTGGGCCCCAGCGTTTGCTCATTCTATTTTCTGTCTGTGTTCGTATTTTCTTCTGGTCTAACCGCCATTACATGTTTGGGGGCTTCCTATTTCTTTGGGGATTCTGCTACGGGGCAGATAGCATTCATCTTTCTGCCTTTAGGAGTAGCTATCTCTTCGGCTGTGACGAGGCGTCTAGGATCACCGTAGGTACGCTCCACGGCTATTTCTAGTGTTGCTGTTAGTTCAGGGTCCTGCAATCCAATAGTTTCCAGCCTCTCTGGTGTATTGCTTCTTTGGCTATTTTTTGCAATTTCTCCTCAGCTACCTAAACATAACAGATGACCCTCGGATGCAGCACTGAACCGGTGCACTATGCGATGGTCTTGCACACACGTGTCGATGTGCAGTGTCTACCGGAAACTGGAAGTATCTGTGTTGTAGGCTGGAAAGCATAGGCAGCAACTGCGCATGTGTAGAAGATTAACACCTCCGTTGGAGGCCAGAGGGAATTGCGTTCCAGGCTGGAACATATAGCCGCGAGCTCCCTAATAGGCAGCGGCATAGATGGGGATCGTTCCAATCCGATGGCCATGCAGATGCAGTATCCAGTGCTTTGTTGGATCAATGGCTCAGGTGTAGGTCCCTGAGCAGCAACGGCTGATATCATAAGTCATTGACATTCCCAACACATACTCAGTTTGGGAAGGGTAGGTGGGTATGGTAGCCTGATGATTGATCTGGCAAGGCGTGGTGGTGGAATAAGATATACAAGGGCCAGGGTTATGTAGAGCTATCACAGAAAGTGATGCATTCCAGCTTCAAACATAACATTAGGATCCATATTTAATTGGGAGAAATGTAGCAACAGGGTATACTCTTTACAAAAAACATGTTTGTAGAATCTGTTCGTTGAGTCCTTGGGTCACAAGGATTGGACCCTAAGGGCTCATAGTCACATGCGAGGAAATCGTCCGATGCTCGCATGTGAAATCCCAGCTCAGGCCCCGACACTTGGGAGTGGAGTGTGCGGCTGCATGTATTTGTATGCAGCTGCTTGCTCCACTCCCGAATGCCGGCCCCAGAGCTGGGATTTCACATGCGAGAATCGGACGTATTTCTCGCAAGTGGAAAAGAGCCCTAAAGGTCCATTCGGCTTCCTTCTGGAGAATTCATTTTTCCAAGTCCCCTCCTCTAATCGAGGGTTTGACAAGCTCAACAATACAAAAGGAAATATCGCTGAGACGACCATCACGTACACTATTGATATGTATTGCTATCGCAGTTTCCTTTTTATTCCTGATGTCCGCCGGGTGCTCTCCCACCCGTCTCCTCAGCTCCCTCATGGTTTTCCCAATGTAGTCAAGGGCACAGGTATAGGCGGCCTTATACACCAGGCCCGACGATTTACAGTTGCCAAAGTCCCTTATCGAAAAAACCTTCCCCGATGCCGAGTTTGTGAAGGTCTTACAGGGAATCATCCACTTGCAAATGCAACAATTCCCACATCTTTATGAGCCACAGGTTTTTCTGTCTTGCCCGGTACCCCTTATTGATGGTCTGGTATACAGGCTGTGCGTCAGTCTGTCTCATGGGCCCCAATGCAAAAGCTCCAATGGGGCCCCCAATTATTGCAAATCTTTAATAGTATTGGTCTTTTCACATATGCCAAAGAGACTTTTGGGGCCCCAAAATGCTCTAGGGTCTGAGTGCAATTGCAACCCCCTGCACCAATTGTAGTTACCCCCCGTGGTTGTAACCCTAAAGTTTTGGTGGGGACAGTCTTCTGGTAATAATAAATCAAATCAAATTATTCCAAAAATTCCTTTAAATGGTTATTCTCATCTTCAGCAATGGGTATTGTTGCGTAGGAGACCGACCACCACTATTGTCTACTATAGGTGGCCAAATATCCACAGTGCTTACAATCTCATTTCTATTGAGCTTTTAAGTGTAGGTGTGAAATCCAGGATCCTTGGAACAAGTGTTTTCCAGCTTTAGGTCGGGATCACACATGCGAGAAACACCTTCGAGTCTCGCATGTGAATTCCTGGCACTGCCACCGGCACTCGGCAGTGGAGTGTGCGGCTGCATGTATTTCTCTGCAGCCAATCGCTTCGCTCCCGAGTGCCGGTGGCAGTGCCGGTAATTCACATGCGAGACTCGTCCGTGTTTCTCCCACGTGTGATCCCGACCTTATTGCAGCTATTACAAATTAGACATCAGCAGTGGTCGGTCTCCTAGGGAACAAACTGTAAACGAAAGAAAAGTGTTCATATCTCTAGAACAGCTACAGATTTTTTAATAAGTAAATTACAAAGTGCTTGATTTTAATAGTTTTATCAGACAATGTCAAAATGTGAAAATGAAAAAAAAAACAAAAAACTTTAATCTGGAAGGTTTAGGAGAAAAAAAATCTGTAATCATAAAAAAGTGCTTCTTCTCCAAGTAGTAATTTAAAGAGGTATTGCTGTCTGTGACATTTTCAATAATATAGTTAATGTGCATCCGTCCTTTGGAGCTGACATCTGATGCCTCAACATCAGAAATTTAAGAGGTGGCCCCCAAAGGGTCTCTGTGTCCATTCATCTCTATGGGAGAGCTGGAGATTGCTGAGTTACTGCCAACTACAGGATTCATTTAAAGGGTTTATCCACTACTTTAAATTAACCCCCAATTTATCCCCCCGGGGACCCTAATGAATTTTGTAAATACCTCACGTTGCCTATACTGCCTGTGAGCGGCACTATCGCTGGCCACTCACAGGCAGCACATGGCCCCCAGCTGCAGCCGGCTCTTGCTTCCACTGACGTCCCGTCAACTGATGGCAGCAGCCGGGGTCTCTCTTCCTCCTTCCACACTGACTGCCAGGCTGTGGTTGGGGTTATCCCCCCGCGTCACACCCGGCATCCACTGCACGCCCATTCATTGAGAAAGTGTGCGGTGGATGCTGGGTTAGACGCGGGGTAACCCCACCCACAACCCAGCAGCTACCGCGGGACCCAGCGCTGAGTCACGCCTCACTTGTTGTGACATCAGCGCTGGGTCACGTGCTGCCTGTGAGGGCCAGCAATAGCGGGCTCACAGGCAGAATAGGCAATGTGAGATATTTACAAAATTCATTAGGGGCCCCGGGGGGATACATTGGGGGGTTAATTTAAAGTAGAGGACTTCCTCTTTAAGCTCCTTTAGAATTAAATGGAGACACAACACATGAGCAACTCATGAGAGCAAGTACTGAAAATAGATGAGATGGGACCCCCGTCTACTGGACATTTATGACATATATTATTGATAAGGAATAAATGTCCCAGTTGGAATATTTCTTCAAGATACATGTGTGACAAGTGAGCTGCAATGTACAATTTTTTTCTTACCAGCCATGCAAACGAGAAGGAAAATTACTATTTCTGTAAACCTGGCTGAATACACACCGGCAGCTGCCTGACATTGAGCTGACCACAGAAAAGGTTACAATGTACGAACTAAATTCCCACAGACCTAATGTGCAAATCCTCTCTGCATTCATGGATTTCCATGTGGTTCCCGGTCACCTGCGCTCATTTATTTCTCTTTACCTTTTATATTTTATCTTTTTTGCAGTTAATTTACTATGCTAGATACATAGCAGTAAGAGCGGCGTTGTATCCGGCTCTCGGAAGGCTAAAGAAATAAAGATGAGATTTAGTTGTCACTTAAATGATGTTACTCTTAAAGGGGTTTTCCCACAAATAAAGTTCGTTTTGATTAACAATAGATCTTTGAATAATAATAATTTCCACAATTGGATGTTTTAAAAAAAAATGTTCCTGAGCTGAGATAATCATATAAATGTGTCTCTGCTGTGTACTGTGTTATGGTCGTGTCTGACCGTACAGGAACATGGTCTGATCGTACCACAGCTCCTGGCAGTAGGGGGAGCAAAAGAGAATATGCAGACATTACAGTATGGGATCACAGCTGATTCTTTCTTTGAGGTAAAATATTTTTTAAAGGCAGGCAGAAAAATGTATTATCTCACAGAAAGCACCAGCTGTGATCCTGTGATGTCCTGTCCGTATGCTGTCTTTTGCATTCTCCTCCGCCCAGGAGCTGTGGTATGATCAGACCATGTTCCTGTATGGTCAGACACGACCATTACACAGTACACAGCAGGGGCACATTTCTAAGATTATCTCAGGACAGGGACATTTTACTTAAACACATCCAATTGTGGAAATTATTTTTATTCCAAGATCTATTGATTAAAATGTACTTTGTGGGAAAACTCCTTTAATATAACAGTTCATATAAAAAGCTGGTTACCTCCAGGCTACTTTATGTTTCATAATATAGTAATATAGAAAGACATTAAAATGAATTTATTGGTAGGTTTTCTACATAAGTTATTTACTAGTTCTGAATCCTGCTCATACAGGTATCATACATATGACCAGGTTTTTAAATACATCAGATAGGGGCTACATACATTCTTCAGGGACTGCTCTGATATGGGTATACCTTGATGATTTGGTAGAGCAGCTTAATATACATTTTTTGCAAAAAACATATAAACCAAATACCCTTATTTTTCCACTTTTTTTATTGGCACTTGCCGTTTACTATTATTCTTTTTGCAACAGTATTTTTGGTTTTAGTGTGCTTTTTTGTGTTTTCGGTTTTCTGGTGGTGTGAACAGTGTCTCTACAGGCCTGTTCACAGTGTGCAGGTCTCATGTGCTTTTGATTGAACCATTTGTTTTCTTGTTTCTACAAGAGTAGGGAGTTTTCCACCCCTCCCTTATGAGCCCTGCACATATAAGCTGTTCTATCATGTGTCCACATGGGACTTAACCTTTCTGAATCCTGCTCATACAGGTATTATACATATGAGCAGGTTTTTAAATACACCAGATAGGGCTACATACATTAGTCAGGGACTGCTCTGATACGGGTATACCTTGACGATTTGGTAGAGCAGCTTAATATACATTTTTTTGCAAAAAACGTATTAACCAAATACCCTTGTTTTCCCACTTTTTTATTGGCACTTGCCGTTTACTATTATTCTTTTTGCAACAGAGTATTTTTGGGTTTTCTGTGCTTTTTTGTGTTTTCATAAGTTATTTACTATATAGAGAAAAGTATTGCGACACACATCTCAAACATTTATTTTCATGTTCATCAGAGGATGTTGTCAGCAATTTTGCATTTTTCTGTTTAGTAAAATCTTCAGCCATCCTTGAGATTGTAAAACTTTTCTTTTACTTACAGCTTGTTGCCTAGTATACCGACCACCACTGCTGTTTTGCAATGGTAGTCAAATGGGAAGTGCTTACAAGCTCTTTTTTACTGCGCTTGTGAGCGCTGCTCTCAAGTTTGGCAGGCTCACTGACCAAACTGTAGCACTAGAGATGAGCAAACTGATTCAATGTGAATGTGTGTCAAATATTATGATATTTGCAGGGTCGAGAGAATTTAAACAATGTGCTGTTAGATCCACTCAAAATGCCTCCTTGTAGAAGTTTGCATCAGCTAACAAAGGCTGATAAGGTGCTCAGGTGCAGCTGTGTGGGATTCCGTATAATGCCTTGCATGCATTACAAGATATAGCATAGCTATTCAGTATAGATTACATTTCTTGCACAACAGTTTATGAATAGTTTTTGAGAAGGGAATGAATGACGGTTTCTCAAAGACAAAAGCAAACTTTCCCAATATTCAGTCACTGAACTATGATTGTCTACCTCACAAAGTGTGCAAGTTAAAGATGAATTTTTTTTACCTAAAATACAAAGAAAATGTGTCATTTTTAACTTTAGCCCTTTTAGAGATCATTTAATCTTCAACTTACTTAACTGTTTAAAATTAGCCTATGTGCACACGTGGATTGTAAGCGTTTTTGCAGCGTTTTTTTGCGGTGAAAGCGCTGCAAAAAAGCTTACACTGTGCAACCCATTATATTCTATGGCATTCCGCAATGCTATGCTAATGCTGCGGGTTTTTCCGCGTAGTAATCGCATTGCAGAAAAATACGTAGCATGCTCATTCTTTTTGCGGAATCGCGGTGATTCCACACACATAGGAATGCATTGAATCGCTTACTTTCTGCATGTGGCTGTGCCCACCATGCGCAAAGTGAGCGGTTCATGTGCGGATGGTACCCTGGGTCTGGAGGAGAGGAGACTCTGCCCTGGGTACCATATCCCTGTTAAAAAAAATAATTAAAATAAAAAATAGTGATATTCTCACCTTCCGGCGGCCCCCGCAGCTTTCCCGCCTTTCAGCGACGCTCCCGGCAACTTTCCTTCCCAGTGATGCCTTGCACGAATGACTTTGCAGCGTGACCGCTACGTCATCTGGGGTCATTGACGCAAGGCATCACTGGGAAGGGGAGTTGCCGGGAGCATCACGAGGACCGGGAAGGCTGCGGGGGCCGCCGTAACGTGAAAATATCACGATTTTTTATTTTTTTATTATTTTTAACATTAGATCTTTTTACTATTGATGTGGCATAGGCGGCATCAATAGTAAAAAGTTGTTCACACTTGTCAAACCCTATGTGTGACTAGTGTGAGCAACCTGTCAATCAGTTTTCCAAGCGATGCTACAGATCGCTTGGAAAACGCTAGCATTCTGCAAGCTAAAATATGCTTGCAAAACGCTAGTGTTTTGCGGGAATACGCATGCCAATTCGGAATGCGTATTTCCCACGGCAGGGAGTTGCGGGAATGCTGCGGGAATGTCCGCAGAATTTCCGAACGTGTGCACATAGCCTAACTATAATTTTGACCAGGGGTGATCAAACTTTTACATACCACTGTATAGATGTCTGACTTTTATATTTTTTTATTGTAGTGTAACAAGGTGGCACGGGGTGGTAGTCGTGAGCAAGTCTACTGAGTCAGAGTCAGTGAGCACCCTGCCCCTTGCACATAAAAGAAAGATAGAGTCCCAGTTCTGCAGCACAGTCATTTACCTCCATCACACGGTCACTCTCAGCACTGGGAATGCGTCCTCCGGATGCACCTCAAGCCATGACAGCGTTCCAACATTTGAAACTTTTAATGAACATGACGTAACAGAAGGTAAATAAAGTAATGCTTCCTGCGATTTTCCTGCGTCTTCACCAAGTTATACAGCATCAACGGCTCCCATCAGGATTCTGGGAACCACAGTCCATCTGCGGTCGCTCCAGCAGAACCAGTGCCCGTCTGAACTGCATGACAGCCTATAGCAGCTCTCATTTGCTAGACCGGGGCACCCTCCGTCCCCAGCTATGGAGAGTGTCTTGCCCTGGGCAATCCTGCCCGGGCACTGCTCTAGAGACAGGAAATCACTTCCCTGTAAACCTGCTGGGCTAGCCCCATTCTTAACTCCTTCTGTTCCTGAGGTAACTATATACAAGAGTATAGAATATACCGCACATTCTGGAGGAATTCTATGCAAAATAGTGTAAATTTTTATTGATTAAAGCAAAATCAGGGAGCAAGAACATATATACAAAGCGATTGGCAGAACAATAACGTTTTTACTCTCCCGAGTCTTAATCATAGAATCGCTACAGGAAAAATAAAAGAATAAACAGAACGCATGATAAATGGTCAGATTGTCAAATAAATCGTGTAAAACAAGAAATAAAACGAAAAAACAACAAAGTATAGATAATGTTGTAAATTTACATAGAATATCATAGGCACCAACTGATCACCACATAAGGGGTGGAGATATATCTGTCTTGTCTGCTGCAATATATACTAATGGTATGCACTGCATTCATTGAAAGCAAACAGCTGAATGGTACAATTCCCACCTCTGCTATCTGTCTTGTCTGCTGCAATATATACTAATGGTATGCACTCCGTACTTCTGATTGCTGCCAACCACTGCTTTACCATCTTGCAACATAGTTTAATGTGCCTGGTAAAGCTTTGGTATAATTCATTTTTTGCACTGTATTTAATACTTACTGCTTTATATCCGTGTGACTGGGGCCTCTCTAGATCTTATCAGGTGGAAGGTGCTATAGCATATAGATGTAGCCAGGTCTAGTGCCTTTGATGATGTAACCACCCCCTGGTGTGCTGAACCCAGCTGCCAAATTATCCCAAACCAGCTCCCACAATCAAACTCTCCTGACCCTGTAGTGTGGGCTATATATTTAGGAGTAGTCTAAAGGTACTGCCACACTAAGCAATCCCGCTAGCGATCTCGTTAGCGTTGCATACTAATGAGATCGCTAGCGGGATTGTTTCTATATCGCTAAATGCTACCGCATTTAGCGATATAGTTAACGACGCTATCGCCGTTAGCGATCTTCTTAACGACTTTAGCGGTACAAAAGTACCGCTAAATCGCTAAGAAAAGGTGCCACACAGCGATAAGATACTTACCCAGCGGGAGCGCCAGCGATGAAATAGGGTCCGGAAGCGATTCCAGCGACGAGCGAGATCACAGCAGGAAGCTCGTCGCTGGAAGCTGCCGCACTGAACAATATCGCTAACGGGATCGCTAAATAGTGACGTTTTTTAGCGATCCCGTTAGCGATATTGTTTAGTGTGGCATACCCTTTAGGGTAGCATGCAGTGTGGGGTGCACGCAGTCATCCCAGAAGCAAAGCATCACAGAAGATAAGCATCGTGTAAACGGCAGTTATCCATGGCAGTTAATTAGGGCTGGAATCAGGTACCCCACACTTTGCTTTCTTTTTAATCATGTACTTTATCTCTATCCTCCTGTGTTCCCTTGCCATCCACATTCACCGCCCCATCCCCCCTCCATCACGACTCATATACATCGGCCCCTCTATCCTTCCCTCTCCCATGTACAGCTCCCATGCACTCCTCACCTTCCTGAGAAACCTCAGCCAATCTTGCCCAAACACATCACAGAAAAAACCTACTTACAACTCCAACAACTACCTGCTGTTTATCTTCCTACTCCTACTGATTTCAGGGGACATCTCCTCCAACCCTGGTCCACCATCCCCCAACCTCAATCCCTACCCTACCTTATATCGAAACCATAATAATCTTATTAATAATACTTGCACTCTCTCATCTCCTTCTTTTAATTGTGCCCTCTGGAATCCATGGTCTGCATGCAACAAGCTATCCTTCCTGCACAACTACTTTCTGAACAACTCTCTTCATCTGTTGGCCCTCACTGAAACCTGGATTCAGGATTCTGACACTGTCTCCCCTGCTGCCATTACCTATGGTGGCTTACAGTTCTCCCATTCCCCGAGACCAGCAAGCAGACATGGTGGTGGAGTTGGCATACTCCTGTCCCCACAATGCACTTTCCAGGTCATCCCCCCAATTCCATCACTCTCATTCCCTTCTTTTGAGGTCCACACAATCAGGCTATCCCACTTTATAGAAAAAATTGATACTATCCTTCAGGAAATTTGCTCTCAACCACCAAGTGCTGTGACTCCCATCCCTCCCTGCATTTCCCCTGGCTCACTTTCCACATTTGATCCCATCACAGAAGAAGAAGTCTACAGACTCCTCTCTTCCGACTACATGCATGACTGACCCCATCCCCTCACATCTCCTCCAGTGTCTCTCTCCAGTTGTCACAACTCACCTAACTACAATCTTTAATCTCTCAATCTCCTCTGGCATTTTCCCATCCTCCTTCAAACACTCCATCATTACTCCATTACTAAAGAAACCCGCTCTCGACCCTTCCTGCACAAACAACTACAGACTGGTCTCCAATCTCCCCTTCATCTCTAAACTTTTGGAGCGCCTAGTCTACTCCCGCCTTACCCGTTACCTCTCCACTCACTCCCTCCTAGACCCTTCACAATCCGGCTTCCGACCCCTACATTCGACTGAAACTGCACTCATCAAAGTGACCAATGACCTTCTGACAGCAAAACGTAACGGCGACCACTCTCTGCTCATTCTTCTCGACCTTTCTGCAGCTTTCGACACAGATGACCACCATCTCCTACTGTCTATGCTCCAGTCGCTAGGTATTAAGGACACTGTTCTCTCCTGGTTCTCTTGCTATCTTTCTGACCGCTCCTTCAGTGTTTTGTTCTCTGGCTCCACGTCATCTCTTCTTCCTCTCGCTGTCGGGGTACCCCAGGGCTCAGTCCTTGGCCCCCTTCTCTTCTCTCTCTACACGGCCCCAATTGGACAGACCATCAGCAGATTTGGCTTTCAGTACCATCTTTATGCTGATGACACACAACCAGTGTCGGACTGAGGCACCGGGACACCGGAGAAATCTCCGGTGGGCCTCGGCCCCCAGCCCCTGCCTCCTTCATTAGTCCCTGACATGCAGGGTCGATAGTGCCTACATAACTGACCGGCCATGCTGTGTGCAGATGTCAGGCGCAAACTCCCCTCATCCAGCTGAGAGCACTGCGCCAGCCATTTCCACATCATCCTATAAATCATTCCTAGCAATCACATCGCTAGGCTGCTCTGTGCGCACAGGACCTGTGATGAGGTCACGGGAGGGGAGGAGTTATAGGTCACATGATCAGGGGCCTCTGTATGCAGGACTTTGGGGTGCTGATTGTCATGGTGCTGGATGAGGGGAAGTTTCTGTGTGAGGTCAGGAGGGGTTTACAGGGTGGATGTAGCAGAGCTGTTTGTGTATGAGGTGTACGGAGCAGAGCCGCGTGTGTATGGGGTGTACGGAGCGGAGCCGCGTGTGTATAGGGTGTACAGAGCGGAGCCGCGTGTGTATAGGGTGTACAGAGCAGAGCCACGTGTGTATGGGGTGTACGGAGCAGAGCCGCGTGTGTATGGTGTGTACGTAGCGGAGCTATGTGTATGGGGTGTACGGAGCAGAGCCGCGTGTGTATGGTGTGTACGGAGCAGAGCCGCGTGTGTATGGTGTGTACGGAGCAGAGCCGCGTGTGTATAGGGTGTACGGAGCAGAGCCGCGTGTGTATGGTGTGTACAGAGCAGAGCCGCGTGTGTATGGTGTGTACGGAGCAGAGCCGCGTGTGTATAGGGTGTACGGAGCAGAGCCGCGTGTGTATGGTGTGTACAGAGCAGAGCCGCGTGTGTATAGGGTGTACGGAGCAGAGCCGCGTGTGTATGGGGTGTACGGAGCAGAGCCGCGTGTGTATGGGGTGTACGGCGCGGAGCCGCGTGTGTACGGGGTGTACGGAGCGGAACCGCGTGTGTACAGGGTGTACGGAGCGGAGCCGCGTGTGTACGAGGTGTACGGAGCAGAGCCACGTGTGTACGAGGTGTACGGAGCAGAGCCACGTGTGTACGGAGCAGAGCCATGTATGTACTTGGTGTACGGAGCAGAGCCCAGCGTGTATGGGGTGTATGGAGCAGAGCAACATGTGTACAAAACAGCCCTGTGTGTACGAAGTGTACGGAGCTGAGCCTGTGTAAAACAGACAGTTATGAAGTACGGAGTGGAGCCATGTGTGTATGGGAGGGGAGCGGGGAAGGAACAGGCACCGGGAGAGAGGAGAGCTGGGCGAGGAACCGGTGGCTGTGTCCGCAGCTGGCTCTAGGCTGTTCCTCATCCAGCAGTGGGCAGTCTGTGGAATCCCAGCCGTGCACTATGGCGGCTGTGGAAGTCACCGGGACCAGCAGCTACAACGGGAGCAGCGACACCTCCAGCCCCGGTGAGGAGAGGATGAGGCTCCTCTTCCAGACCTGTGATGGGGACGTCGATGGCTATATCAGCATGTATGGGGGGCACAACTTTCCAACCTACTCCTGAATAGTTGGCTGCAGGGTTCACTTATCCCCCTGTGAGTGCAGGAGGCTGGGCTGAGAGCCCTTGTGCCCACTGATGATGCCACCCTCCGGGCCCTGGGGGCACAGGGGCTCCACTCATTCTGCTCCGGTACAGCACATGTCCCTCCCTGCCCCTGTGCTGCCCACCTTTCCTGGGTACAGCAGGGGGAATCTGCTGGCAGGGTGAGTTCTCAGGGCGCTGCTCCCATTGCTCTGAGAAGTGGAGTTATTTCTAGCAGTTCCTGACATTTGTGCCCATGTACTTAGAAGAGATTATGAAGGGCAGCGCTGGCACATGAGAAATCCCAGCGGGATGTGACATTCGGGCTCAGTCTTACAGGATTTATGGCAGATATGACACATCTTAGTTTACCTGAGGCCATGTTCACACTGAGGTGTAAGTGCACCAGAATCTGAAGCAAAAAAGTCTGGGGCTGACCCTGTGGTGCTCGCTGTGGGGTCTGCGCGTGGAATACCCCATCCCATTGTGTAAGGCCACGGGCCACCCACTGCGGTGTCCAGGAAGATTGTTCACTAGGTGACATGTCACAGGTTAAAATCCACTGGAATGACCAGCAGTGCAGATTACCCATTGCAGTTTATGGGGGCGATTTGTGGGTAGTTCATATGTTAATCTGCTCTGTGGAGACTAAAGGGTATGCCACACTAAACGAGATCGCTAACGAGATCGCACCTGCGTCACCATTTATGACGCAGTAGTGATCTCGTTAGCGACTTAGCTGTGTGATTCCAAACACATCTCATCAGCGATCTGTGATTCCAAACACATCTCATCAGCGATCTGTATAACGACCTCTGCGGTCGTTGGGAAAACCTAGTCCCACCTGCGATGCTGGTGAAGTCGTTCATAAAGGGTGTCACACTCAGCGATTCAGGCTCACCAGCGGGACACCAACGACCAAAAAACGGCTCAGAACGTTCATAAGCGATCAGCGACATCTCAGCAGGGGCCACATCGCTGCTACATGTCACACACAGCTGCGTCGCTAATGAGATCGCTACTGCGTCATAAATGGTGACACAGGTGCGATCTCGCTAGCGATCTCGCTTAGTATGGCATACCCTTAAGGTAGGCTCATACTGAGGTGTTTTTTCTCAGTTTTTGCAGTAGAAAATCTTTAAAAAAAACACCAGTTTTAGAGTTTGTGTTGTAAAACACTGCCAAAAAACCCTCTGTGTGAACATGTTCTACGAGAGGAAAAACAATCTGTTTTTCAAGAAGAAAACTCTTCGGGAATTATTACTTTTCTCTTGGGTTTTGTAGACCTAAAATCTCCTTTATATTAGTATTTTCTGGACTTTACTTCAGCTCTTTTTCAGCACTTTATTCTTGCTGGAGCTTTTTCTTTGTGGGGAGCGTCTTACTGACAGTCAATGACTAAAAAAATCTTTATAACGAATAAGAAAACAGTAGCTTTTTTTTTTAAACGAAAGCACTGACATACGCTTGAAAAGACTTCATGATCTTGACATCTTTTTAGCTTTCCCATTGACTTTATTTTAAAGGGAACCTCTCATATCACCAAATAATGTTAATCTGCAGATATCAGCCGCCGCCTGAATCAGCATGGGAGCAATGAGGAGAGGCGAGTATAGATATATATATATATATATATATATATATATGTCCTGGTTGCATGATACCCTGTATGAGGGGGGCATGTAACTCTATGAGGAGGGCTGCATTATATTCTGTGGGGGGGCTGTATTATACTATATGAAGGGGGCTGCATTATATTCTATGGGGGCCTGCATTATACTCTATGATGCTTGCTGCATTATATTCTATGAGGAGGGCTACATTATATTCTATGAGGAGTGCTATATTATACTATATGAGAGGGCTACTTTATATTCCATGAGTTGGCTACTTTATATTCTATGAGCGGGGCTACCCCAACCCCTGCTACATAATTACTACCTTATATTATACCCTGATATTAGCACGTTTTACCGCACAATTGGTGGTCTTGTATTTATTTCTATGTAGCTACATAGCGGGCCCCAAGAATGATTTTCTCTGGTGGGCCCAAGGTGCTCCAGTCCGACGCTGCACACAACTATATTTTTTTGGAAGTGCATTTGAGCAGCAGGGTGATTTGCTGCTGAAGGAGAAAAAAAATCTCTCTTTAAATCTTCTGCTTCAGCGAGTGTGAGCGAGCTGAGTGTGACCGGTGCGCAAGTGCGAACGGTGGTAAGTGTGACTTCAGATTCAGTGACTTTGGATTCAGGGAGTTTCCAAGGGAGGATTTACTGAATTGCTGTTACTGTATATTTTATTAATACTTTTTATTTATTTTTACTTATCTTTGCTGTCTGGTGAAATCCCCATTAGATATGTGCTCCACTATTGCCAATGCCATCCAGTGTACATCTTGCCACATGTATGCAGTCCTTGAACAGCCGGTCGAGGGTGCATACTGCTGTGTGAGATGTGAGCACGTTGTGCATTTGGAAGCCCAAATCTTGGATCTAAATGTGCAGCTGGCAACACTGAGATCCATAGACAATATGGAAAGGAGTCTTCTGCTCACAGAGCAGACGCTCAATGGGATAGATGAGGGGGGGGATGCTAGGGTGGAGCTGCAGGACACTGAAGTAGGAAGCTGGGTGACAGTTAGAAAGCGGGGTAGAGGGAAGAGCGCCAGGGAGGCTAGTCCTGATCTGGACACACCCCAATAAGTTTGCAAAGTTGGCAGATGAGGGGGTTTTCAGTACAGGGGTAGCACTGCTGCAGCCAGGCATGTCCTCTGAAAGCCGGGGGAGTGTCTGCTCCAGTAAGGGGGGAATTAGGAGAGCAGGGCAGGCCAGACAGGTGCTGGTAGTGGGGGACTCAATTATTAGGGGAACAGATAGGGCAATCTGTCACAAAGACAGGGATCGTCGAACAGTGTGCTGCCTACCTGGCGCTCAAGTCCGACACATCGCTGATCGGGTTGACAGATTACTGGGAGGGGCTGGTGAGGACCCAGCGGTCATGGTGCACATTGGCACAAATGACAAAGTTAGAGGCAGGTGGAAGGTCCTTAAAGATGATTTCAGGGAATTAGGCTGCAAGCTTAAAGCAAGGACCTCCAACGTGGTATTTTCTGAAATACTGCCGGTACCACGTGCCACACCAGAGAGGCAACGGGAGATTAGGGAGGTTAATAAGTGGCTCAAGAATTGGTGTAGGAAGGAGGGTTTGGGTTCCTGGAGAACTGGGCCGACTTCTCAGTTGGCTACAGGTTCTATGCTAGGGACTGGGCTGCACCTCAATGGGGAGGGTGCAGCTGTGCTGGGGGAGAAAATGGCTAGAAGGTTGGAGGAGTCTTTAAACTAGGGACTGGGGGGGAGGGTATTCATTTTATAGAGGGGAAGGCAGTACAGATAGAGACCTGGGCACAAATAATGAAATTTGGGGGTGGGGTTAGAACAGTTAATAATTTAAGAAAGAATAGAGGTTCAGAGAGATACATAAAGTGCATTATACTAATGCAGAAGCCTCACCAACAAAATGGAGGAATTAGAATTAATTTTGTTGGAACATAATGATGACATGGTGGGGATATCTGAGACTTGGCTGGATGAGAGCCATGACTGGGCGGTTAATTTACAGGGCTATAGTCTGTTTAGAAATGACCGTAAAAATAAGCGAGGTGGGGGTGTGTGTTTATATGTAAAATCATCCTTAAAACCCATCCTGGTGATATCTGTGAATCTAATGAAGATGTAGAGTCTCTGTGGGTGGAGATTAGGGGAGGGGGGAAAAATAATAAATTATTGATAGGGGTTTGTTATAAGTCTCCTAAAATAATGGAAGCAACAGAGAATATCCTCATAAAGCAAATAGATGAAGCAGCAACTCAAGGAGAAGTCATTATTATGGGGGACTTCAACTACCCTGAAATACATTGGGGAACAGAAACCTGCAGTTCCAGCAAAGGTAATAAGTTTTTGGACAACTATGAGAGACAATTACCTTTCACAACTAGTTCAGGACCCAACAAGAGGGGGGCACTGCTAGACCTAATATTATCCAACAGGCCAGACCGCATATCAAATATAAGGGTTGGGGGTCACTTGGGTAATAGTGATCACAAAATAATAAGCTTTCATGTATCCTTTAATAAGATGTGTAGTCGAGGGGTTACAAGGACACTAAACTTCAGGAAGGCAATTTCCAACGGATGAGAGATGATCTTGGTGCAATAAACTGGGACGATATCCTGAGACATAAAAATACACAAAGAAAATGGGAGACGTTTATTAGTATCCTGAATAGGACCTGTGCACAGTATATACCCTATGGGAATAAACATGCTAGAATTAGGAGGAAACCACTATGGCTAAATAGAGCTGTAAGGGGCGCAATAAGGGACAAAAAGAAAGCGTTTAGGGAATTAAAGCAAGTAGGTAGTGAAGAGACATTAAAATAATAACAGAAGACTGAATAAATTCTGTAAAAAGCAAATCAAGACAGCAAAGATTGAGGCAGAGAGACTCATTGCCAGAGAAAGTAAAAATAATCCCAAAATATTCTTTAACTACATAAATAGCAAGAAACTAAAAAATGATAGTGTTGGTCCCCTTAAAAATAGTCTGGGTGAAATGGTAGATGAGGATGAGGAAAAAGCCAATATGCTAAATGACTTTTTTTCAACTGTATTTACACAAGAAAATCCCATGACAGATAACATGATCAGTGATAAAAAAATTTCTCCATTAAATGTCACCTGCTTAACCCAGCAAGAAGTACGCGGCGTCTAAAAATCACTAAAGTTGACAAATCCCCGGGCCCGATGGGATACACCCCCGAGTACTGCAGGAATTAAGTACAGTCATAGATAGACCATTATTTTTAATCTTTAAAGATTCCATAATAACTGAGTCTGTACCACAGGACTGGCTATAGCAAATGTGGTGCCAATATTCAAAAACGGGGCAAAAACTGAACCTGGAAATTATAGGCCAGTGAGCTTAACATCTACTGTGGGTAAAATCCTGGAGGGTTTTTTAAGGGATACTATTTTGGAGTATCTGAAGCTGAATAACCTCATGACACAGTATCAGCATGGGTTTACGAGGGACCGTTCTTGTCAGACTAATCTGATAAGCTTTTATGAAGGGGTAAGTTCAGGACTGGACCAAGGGAATGCAGTGGACGTAGTGTACATGGACTTCTCAAAAGCTTTTGATACAGTGCCACACAAAAGGTTGATACATAAAATGAGAACAATGTGGATAGGGAAAAATATGTGTAAGTGGGTTAAGAACTGGCTCATGGATAGAAAACAAAGGGTGGTTATTAATGGAGCACACTCGGACTGGGTCACGGTTAGCAGTGGGGTACCACAGGGGTCAGTATTGGGGCCGCTTCTCTTTAACATATTTATTAATGACCTTGTAGGGGGCATACAGAGTAGTATTTCAATATTTGCAGATGACACTAAACTCTGCAGGGTAATAAATACAGAGGAGGATAATTTTATATTACAGGAGGATTTATGTAAACTAGAAGCTTGGGCTGATAAATGGCAAATGAGCTTTAATGGGGATAAATGTAAGGTCATGCACTTGGGTAGAACAAATAAGATGTATAATTATGTGCTTAATTGTAAAACACTGGGCAAAACTGTCACTGAAAAAGACCTGGGTGTATGGGTGGACAACAAACTCACATTTAGTGGCCAATGTGAGGCAGCTGCTGCCAAGGCAAATAAAATAATGGGATGCATTAGACGAGGCATAGATGCTCATGAGGAGAACATAATTTTACCTCTATACAAGTCACTGGTGCGACCACACTTAGAATACTGTGTGCAGTTCTGGTCTCCGGTGTATAAGAAAGACATAGCTGAACTGGAGCGGGTGCAGAGAAGAGCGACCAAGGTTATTAGAGAACTGGGGGGTCTGCAATACCAAGATAGGTTATTACACTTGGGGTTATTTAGTTTGGAAAAACGAAGGTTTAGGGGTGATCTTATTACAATGTATAAATATATAAGGGGACAGTACAAAGACCTTTCTAATGATCTTTTTACTCTTAGACCTGTGACGGGGACAAGGGGCATCCTCTACGTCTGGAGGAAAGAAGGTTTAGCCATAATCACAGACGCAGATTCTTTACTGTAAGAGCAGTGAGACTATGGAACTCTCTGCCGTCTAATGTTGTAATGAGTGATTCCTTACTAAAATTTAAGAAGGGACTGGATGCCTTTCTTGAAAAGTATATTACAGGCTATATTCACTAGTTTCCTAGATACAGCGTTGATCCAGGGAGCTAGTCTGATTGCCGTATGTGGAGTCGGGAAGGAATTTTTTTCCCCAATGTGAAGCTTACTGTTTGCCACTTGGGTTTTTTTTTGCCTACCTCTGGATCAACATGTTAGGGCAGGTTAGGATAGGATATGGGTTGAACTAGATGGACTTAAAGTCTTCCTTCAACCTTAATAACTATGTTACTATGTATACACGTCATCCCCCGACCTTACCCCCGCTGTACTACAGAACGCCACCGACTGTCTGTCCGCAGTCTCCAACATCATGTCCGCTCTCTATCTGAAACTCAACCTCTCCAAAACTGAACTTCTTCTGCTTCCGCCGTCTATAACCTCCCTAACATTTCCCTCTCAGTGGGCGGCACCATAATAACACCCCGGCAGCAGGCTCGCTGTCTGGGTGTTATGTTTGACACCAATCTCTCCTTCGCCTCCCATATACAATCTCTTGCCCGCTCTTGCCGCCTATACCTAAAGAACATCTCTAGAATCCGCCCTTTTCTCACCATGGAAACAACAAAAACCCTCACTGTAGCATTGATCCACTCCCGCCTGGACTACTGCAACGCTCTATTACTTGGCCTCCCCATTACTCGACTATCCCCTCTCCAGTCCATCCTTAATGCAGCAGCAAGGGTCATCCATCTGGCTAATCGGTACTCGGACGCGTCCGCTCTTCGCCAGTCGTTACACTGGCTGCCCATTCATTATAGGATACAATTTAAAGTCCTGGTTCTCACGCACAAAGCTCTCCACTGATGCGCACGTACCAGGGCTTTGGGGTACTCGGCACCGAGCCCGTTGATGTCTATGGGGGATGTCACGGGTAGCACAGCTCGGTCCGTGCCCTGGGCGCTCACCGTAATGTGGGATATTTACAGGGGATGATGGAGTGTTCATATAGTTTGTCGTGACGCCACTTGTAGTATCTGGTCAGGGGGAACCAGCGCTGCTGTGCACATACTCTGGAAGGGATGGTGTTGGGCAGCTAGATGGTAGGTCTTCTACAAGTAAGACAGTGTCCTTCCAGGGCAGATAGAAATATGAGGATGCAGGACAGATGGGGATCCCGCCGTCAGAGACAATAAGGGAAACACACACAGAAGTCAGTTTGGTACCTTTACTGTAGGAATGGCAGGTTACTCCCCGGAGCACGGCAGGGCGAAGGATGCACATCCGGATTCCTCCACTGGTATGTGTATGGCCTCCTGTCCTCTGTCGTTATATCATAAAGTC
Organism: Oophaga sylvatica; assembly: GCA_033576555.1. Taxonomy (NCBI): domain Eukaryota; kingdom Metazoa; phylum Chordata; class Amphibia; order Anura; family Dendrobatidae; genus Oophaga; species Oophaga sylvatica. The sequence goes on from JARQOD010003015.1 coordinate 59,557, forward strand.
CTGACCTGCTTGTAGCTAGGCCTAACTTGGTCTCCGTTCTGTACCTGGCTGACTTGGTGGTGGACCTTCTATCTGGCAGAACAGGGTCTTTTATGGCTGATCAGGCCGACTCCGTTCTCCTGATCCTGCTACGTGTCAACTCTGTGGTACTCCTGGGACTTTTAGTCCTCCAGGAACTCCGGTGCTCTCCTAATAGGTCGTAGAGATCCTTATAGGCTCGGGACCCGGCATCCGGTATTTCTTGCTGAGGGGAGCTATTAATGCTCTCAGTTCCCTCCACTTCCACGTGCCTTCGGCTTACCTGGGTCCTATTAAGATCACACACGCTGGCAGTTGGTGTGCTGCCTCTTCGCCGCTCTCTAAGCGTCGGCACGCTTCCTCATGAGCTACACTTCAGATTCAGCTCTGACTAGGCTAAAGTGATTCCCTTTTCACTCGTACTAGCCTCCACTTAAGTTCAAATTGAACTGACTGAACAGCTCTGCACTTCTCCCCTCTCCTCTGGTGTCTTGAGGAGATCTCTATCTGGTTCAGAGGCTGTCTCTGGCAAACTGAAACTAAAACTGGTTTTTATATGCCTAACACAGCTCCCTCTAATGGTCTTTTTAGGTAAGCTGCAATGTGTGTGTGTATAGTGACCTCTAGTGGGATCCTCCTTTAGTGCATCCTTCTGGAAGATATGGATCCAGTCACAGCTGGGCTCCACATTCCCCCCTAGTAGAACTCAGCACTCCGGGGCTGAAATACAAAACAGGTAACAGATCAATAAACATATCAAAACAATTCTTCCTTTACAGGAGGTAAGGTACTCTTGAACTGTTGCATAAACGGTAACTGAACAATTATGTACAATGAGGGATTGAAGACTTTGAGCAACCATAAAAGTCCCAGTCTCTTTTGGAACGGATGCTCAAATAGGGGTGAGGAAACAAGTAGAAATAATGTCCATTCCTCTTGTTCCAAGATTATAAGGGAAAACAGGTTAATAAATAATGGTAAGATACAACATATTATTAGAAAAATATATACATTATACATTTAAGTACAGTGGTCATAGATAGTTATTTACATGAGTTAGGTTCTACTCTCTATACCTAACAGGTAATTGCCCCTTTGTCATACATACTGACCTACGTGGTGTAGTGGTAGGTGAGGTGTCAGTTACCCTGTCTGTCCTACGTACTGGCAAACTATAAATCTGCCTCCATCTCTCTAGGGATCTGGCAAGCATGTCAGCGACTGGGCGATGCGGTTCCGTTTCGCCAGGGGACTCTTCTTCCTGAGATTCAATTCCTTGAGATTCCGCTTCTTGTGGTGCTGCTTCTTGGGGTTCCACTGGTTGAGGTTCTGCCGGAACAGGTCCTTCTGGAACTGACTCCACTGGCACAATTGGTGCAACTGGATGTAGAGATTCTTCTTGCGGTTGATAAAATTGCAGCACGGGAATGATTACAGCTTCTCCAATTCTGGGCCAATCTGCGGGTAAATCTCCCAAATCTGTATGTATGACTGCTTCATCACTCTCTTCCTGATTGACAACAGGTTCTTCCTCACGAAGCTTTAATGGGCCCGGACACAACTTTAGGTGGTCTCTGGACACGGTTGCAGTCGTTTTTCCTCCATCCTTGCTTATTATGCACGTTTTCTTGTTATCAAACCTTGAACTCTGTATGATGTAGGGCTCTCTTTCCCACTGATCGTCGAGTTTGTGTAACCTTCTCTTTCTTTTTAGTACGATTTCACCAGGTGCGAAAGGTTCAGCTGGCGCACTTTTATTGTAGCGATCTGCTTGTTTATCCCTTCCTCGATTGAGACTTTCCTCAACACAGGCTTGTACTTTTCTGTACTGTTCCTGTCTGTTTGTGTCCCAGTCTCCAGTAGTTACATCCCCTTCGGGTTCTACAACTCCAAGCTCTAGATCCATGGGCAGCTTTCCTGGTCTTGCCCGCATGAGATAGGCTGGGGTGCAGTTGGTGGAACTCACTGGTATATGATTGTACATGTCTACCAGGTCAGGTAGCAAGTCTGGCCACCGATTTCTTTCCTCCAGTGGTACAGTTTTCAGTAAGTCAATAACGATGTGATTCATCTTTTCACAAAGTCCATTGGTTTGGGGGTGGTACGGTGTAGTTCTTATCTTTTTACACCCGTACAGGTGACAGAACTCTTTGAATAATTCGGCCTCAAAGGCTGGGCCTTGATCAGTTAGCACCTGCTCCGGATATCCGTGTGGTCTACAGAAATGAGTCTGGAACGTCTTCGCTGCTGTCTCTGCCATCAGATCTTTGACAGGGGCGACCACCAGGAATCTGGAGTAGTGATCTACCATAGTCAGGGCATAGGAATATCCTGACCGGCTGGGTGACAACTTCACATGGTCCAGGGCCACGATTTCCAAAGGGTGAGTCGTCTGGATGGGCTGCAGGGGTGCCTTCTGACTGCTGTAATCTTTTCGTCTGAGGCCACAGGGTCCACAGTTCCGGCACCACTTCTCGATGGAGCTGTGCATCCCTACCCAGTAGAACCGACACTTCAACAGGGTCTCCAGCTTTTTCCAGCCAAAGTGTCCCGCTTGATCGTGGTAGGCTTCTAACACCATCTGGATGTCTGCTCTGGGAACTACTATCTGCCAAACCATTTCATGGGTCCTCGGGTTAACGTATCTCCTGCACAGCTTCTCACGGTAGATGAACAACCGGCTTCTCTCATTCCACAGCTGTCTTGCTGGTAGAGGTGCGTCTTTCTCCAAGGAGGAACCGCCAGTTTCATCAGAGGTACCCTGACAAGCCTGGTTTGAGGTCAACCGGAGGTTGTCCTTAAGGGGGGAGTAATGTAAGGTTCTTTGTCTCTTTTGACATGTTCCTTGAAACTCAGTTTCCCGTCGGCCATTTTGCTTTCTGTCTTTCTGCAGCTCTTGCCCTCAGTTAATATGGAGTTTCCAGTTTTCATGTTCCCGCCCTGATTCTCTCCCTCTTGCTTCTTAAGCAGCCTCAGCTGAACAATCAGTGCTCCTGAATCAAGCCTCAGTCAGCCTGTGACCTGACTCCTGGAAACCTAGGATTTTGGACTCCAGCTATTTCCTACTGAGGAACTTTGGAACACTTTTGGACTTTGGAAACCTGCTGTCTGGTGAATCCATGTTTGCAGAGGAATTACGGTACAGAGAAGAGATCCTGAACCTGCTTGGAGAGTTATTGTAGAGCTTGAAGTTACTCTGGCCTGCTGTGTTCTCCTGCCTCTGTTCCTGCAAACTGTGTGACCTTTTCTGCATGCTTGTATGAAGTAATACAAGTCATTTCATATCAACCTATGTCTCATGTGTTTTCCTCGCACCCAAGCACAAGACGCTATAGGAACTGTACACTATACATGACAAGATTCAGGAGCCAATGTTTAGTGTCTGCTGGGTCTGGGAAAGCCATGTCTGCTGTGACTGTGGATATCAGATGTCCGTTTAATACCTTCTGTGATGACAGTGGTTGTGACTTCTCACAACCATTCCAGGTGAGCGCATTCCCTTAAATGTTACTCTGGAGTGTTATCACAGGTAAACACTATTGTTTTTTTGTTTTTTTTCCTTTCCTCTTCTCCTTCCAGCACTTCTGCCTTAAAAGATCTGGAAGATGGAGGCCCGCATAAAGGAGCTTTGCGGAGTGACTGATACAATCCTTGCAGATATACAGACTATAAAGACCCGTTTTGCAAGCCTACAGGACCTCACTAATCATAATTTGCAAGTGTTTGGACAAACTACTCAGGAATTACGAGCCAGGATTGAGGCTCTAGAGGAGCGAGTCCAGGCTCCTGCCATAACCCGAGTTCTGGGATCCCCAAGTTACCTCCTTTTCGTTTTGGCGGTGAACGTGAGAAATTCAGGGGATTTATTAACCAATGCAATCTATTTTTCTCTGCACATGCTTCACAATTTCCCACTGAACGATCCAAAGTGCTTACTATAATCATGTTGCTTACCAATAAGGCTTTGATGTGGGCAAACCCTCTGATTGAGACTGAGGATGATTGTTTGAATCACCTTGATGCTTTTATTTCAGCCATGGGGCAGGTGTTTGATGACCCCAATCGAGGTGCAACAGCTGAAGCAGCCATGTTAACTTTGCGCCAAGGTAAGCGTTCAGTAGCCGAATATGCCTTGGATTTCAGGAGATGGGCTCTTGATACCACTTGGGACACTTCCGCCAAAAAAATCTATTTTTCGGAAAGGGTTGTCTCCACTGATTAAGGATGAACTTGCTCGTGCCGACCCTCCCACTGCGTTAGGTGACTTTATTAACTATTGTATCCGTATTGATGCTCGTCTGACTGAACGCAGACAAGAGAGATGGTTCGAAAATAATCGCACTAACCTTTTCCTACCTCCCTCCTCAGCTAAGGAACATTTGAGTAGGATCACAAGGGAACCAGAACCTGAACCCATGCAGGTGGACTCTTTATAAAGACGGGTTAGTGATGCGCGCAAAGAACATCGTATAAAGGAAAATCTATGTTTTTACTGTGGTAAGTCAGGGCACTTCATTATAAACTGCCCCAGCCGTTCTCGTAAGACTACTGCAGCAGTCATTCACTGTGAGTGTTGCGAGAGGAGCTCTGTCATGTCCGAGCCTCAGACTCCAGAGAGATCTGCTGCAAGAGATCTTGATTTTTCGGACTTAAACTCTGTTAGTTCTGGGGACAATGACGGTATAAACGCTGCAATTTTTCAAGTTTCCTCAGCGGTGTCCCAGCTGAGTTGTAAAAGAAATAATTCTCATTGCTTCCTTTCCATCAAACTCTGGGTGACTCAGTCTGGGTGTCTAGCTCTGCTATGATCGACTCAGGAGCAAGTGGAAATTTTATGGATATCTCCTTGCTCTGAAACAGGGATACGTTCAGTGAAGAAGGCTACTCCAGTACAGATGGAGACTGTGGATGGCTCCCTGCTGACCTCTGGACCAGTGGATCAGGAAACAGAGCCTTTGAGGGTCCTTATGGGTAAAGATCATCAGGAGAAAATGTCTTTTATGCTTATCTCTTCTCCCCACTTTCCCATTATTCTAGGGCTACCATGGCTGCAGGCGCAGAATCCTACGATTAACTGGGAGACCAAGGAATTACACTTTCCGGAGAAACAGATGAGTCAGGAGTTTCAGCTTGCTCTGTTCCTAAAGGAACCATGTCAGTCCCTGAACTACCAGCTGTATACCAGGACTATGTGGATTTATGTGACAAGAAGAACGCTGATCAGCTTCCTCCTCACCGTCCATATGATTGTCCAATCGAATTATTGCCTGGAGCCGAGATACCTTTTGGTAAGATCTACCCCCTAGCGGGGCCCGAGCTAAAAGCTTTGAAGGACTACATAGATGAAATCTAGCCAAAGGCTTCATACGCCCCTCTTCATCTCCCGCAGGTGCACCCATCTTCTTTGTGAAGAAGAAAGATGGATCTCTGAGACCCTGCATAGACTATAGGGAACTCAATAAGGTTACTATTAGAAACCGTTATCCATTGCCTTTAATCCCTGAGTTGTTGAGAGAGTGCGGCACGCCAAAATTTTCTCTAAACTGGATCTCCGTGGGGCCTATAACTTGGTCCGTATTAGACCTGGGATGAATGGAAGACTGCATTCAGGTCACGCTATGGACACTTCGAATATCTAGTTATGCCTTTTGGTCTGAGTACCGCCCCAGCCACTTTCCAACACTTGGTGAATGACATCTTCAGGGATCTCCTAGATACATTTGTGGTGATTTATCTGGATGATATTCTAATTTTTTCTAACTCCACAGAGGAACATCATGGACATGTGAGAATGGTCTTAGAACGCCTAAGACAAAACCATCTCTACATCAAACTTGAAAAGTGTGAATTCCATAGGACCGAAATTCAATTTCTGGGGTATGTACTATCTACGCAAGGGATTAGTATGGATGGAAGCAAGACCCAAGCCATCAAGGATTGGCCAATTCCTAGAAATGTGAAGGAGGTGCAGCGCTTCATCGGGTTTGCCAACTTCTATAGACGTTTCATTAGGAATTTCTCTGAGGTAGTGTCACCTATCACCCAACTTACCCGGAAACAGTCTAGGTTCTCCTGGACCCCCCAAGCTCAGGAAGCATTTTCCTGTTTAAAGGATAAATTTACCACCGCACCTATCTTAGTACATCCCAACCCCGAGCTTGCCTTCATAATAGAGGTGGATGCTTCAGACTGTGCCGTTGGAGCTATACTCTCTCAGAGAACAGGTGAGAAGAATGTCTTGCATCCCTGTGCCTTCTTTTCCCAGCAGTTGTCTTCGGCTGAGAGGAACTACGATGTGGCAATAGGAATTGTTGGCCATTATTGCCGCCTTCAAGGAATGGAGACACCTTCTTCAGGAGCTGCACAGCAAATAGTCGTCCTGACAGACCATCGTAACCTTGAATTTATCAGGTCGGCTAAGTGCCTGACTCCTCGCCAGGCTCGCTGGAATCTTTTCCTAAACCAATTTAATTTTGTAATTTCTTATAGACCAGGATCGCGCAATGGAAAGGCTGATGCACTCTCTAGGATTCATTCAGCAGAGGACACGTCCACTTACTCCTCCTAAGACTATTCTTCCCGACTCTAGATTCCTGGGAGTGATTCATAATCAAGACCTACTTAAGGACATCAAGGAAGCATACCATGCGGATTCTTTGTTGGCTCAACCCCCAAGGGACGTAAGTCTTGTCTTTAAGAATGGTGTGTGGATTCAGGGACAACGTCTGTATATACCTGAAACAGTCAGATTGAGAGTATTGCAACTCATCCACGATCCAAGATAGCCGGGCATAGGGAATTCTAAAGACACAAGAATTTCTTTCTCGTTTCTTTTGGTGGCCCACTTACAGGAAAGATGTTTTAAACTATGTCACTTCATGTGAAGTCTGTGCAAGATGCAAATGTACACCTTCGCGCCCTATCCATAACTAGGATCAATTAAGAATACAACGTGTGTTGCTTCGCACTCTTCCGTCTTACACTGCCAGAACGTATGAAGAATCCTACTGGTACTTCATTGTGGGATCCCGTTAAAGGCTGCAAACCTTTCTCTGGAGACAGAAACACATCACCTTGCCTTATGACCAGTGGTGGTTCGATCGGTCTAACAAAGTGTCATGGGTGCATCGCCACGAAGATCGTCGCGATTGCACATTCTGACTTCTCACAGCTGAGCTGCTGTTTCTTTGTGTTTGGTAATGAGAGAGTTAATTTTACCTAGCTCTTTGCTAAGGGACTAGGTCCAGCCTCGCCCGGCTGCTTTTGATTATGTTCTAATTAGTTTCCTTTATATTCTGCCAGTCTGGGTGTTAGAGCCGGTGAAAGCATTCATGTAGTTAGCAGACTGGATCGGTTCTGAGAATATTAAGCTAAGAGCTCCTTAGTTGTTTTTACTCTTATAGCTTATAGTTTATCTCTGAGACCTTAGGTGTTCCTACTGTGTGTGAGTGTTGTATGTAAGACTTTATTTACTTTATTTCTTGTCTTTCTTGTATGTCTTTCTGTTCATTAACCGTTACCTGTTCATTCCCTTTGGTGGTATTCAGGGTCCTTCTTAGGACTAGAATACAGTTGGCAGGGATTGATAGGAGACAGGGTTTACGCTGGTGGCCTGGACCTCTGTACCTTTAACAGTACCTCCAGGTTGAGGGATTAGTTAGGACCCCAGTTTAGGGTCAGCTTAGACCCCGGTCACCCTCTAGCCGGAGACAGCGTATAACGGATTCCGTTTTGACCCACTGGACATTCTGTCAGGTAAATCTATGTTATCATATATCTATGCGCATGTTATATAGTATGTTGCCCTTTTGATATAGATTACTGACATCACATATATATATCTGCTATACAGCGTGACATTTTCACCGGCCCAACTAAAGATTCTCCCCAGCTGTCATGGATCCAGTAGCCCAGCTGGCCCGGCAGTTGCAGGGGTTGTCCATGGAATTTGCAGACATTAAGTCCAAGGTTTTGTCCCCCCGGAGCAAACCAGATCTGAACCTAAGGTTGCTCTCCCGGACAGGTTCACTGGTGGGCGGGACAAATTTTTTACTTTCCGGGAGGCATGTAAATTGTACTTTCGGCTGCGGCCTCGGTCATCTGGGAGTGAAGAGCAGAGGGTGGGAATTGTTATCTCGCTCTTACAAGGGGACCCTCAATCTTGGGCGTTCTCTATTCCTCCAGGCTCCCCAGATCTCCAGTCAGTGGATCGATTTTTTACTGCCCTGGGTCTGGTATATGATGATCCGGATCGAGTCTCCCTTGCTGAAACAAGTTACGTAAAATACGGCAAGGAAATCGTCCAGCGGAGGAATATTCTTCTGAGTTCCGTAGATGGGCAACAGATACTCAGTGGAATGACCCAGCTCTTAGGAGCCAGTTTTGTCAAGGGTTGTCTGACAAATTAAAAGATGTGTTGGCTCAGTATGATTCTCCTCCATCACTGGAGGCTGCTATGGCCCTCGCTATTCGCATTGATAGACGACTTCGGGGAAGACGCGAGGTAACTCCGCCCCCGTGATGACTCCACCTACTACTAAAGTCCCTTATACTGAGGTTCCCCTGGTCTGTTCTGAGGAACCCATGCAGTTGGGAGGGACATCATTTTGTAGGAGGGAATCGGCGGTGCGCCGCAAGACTAGAAGGTGTTTCTTTTGCGGGAGAGAGGGACATTTTGTTGGGGGTGTCCATCCCGGACCTCTTTGAGCCAAGGAGTTAACCTGGGAGTGTGTATTTCGTCCCCAAATCCCTCTCAGTTTCTCGTGCCTGCGGAGGTGGTGATTGGTACTAGAACTGAGAGGATTTCTGTTTTTCTTGATAGTGGGTCCGGGGCTAATCTTTGGTGGACGCTCGGTTTGCCCAGGTGCATGGTATGCAACTGAGTGTATTGGCCAAACCGGTCCCTATACTCTCTATTGATTCTAGACCTCTTGGTCAAGGTAGCTTGGTACAAGCTGTTCATAACATAGATCTTCGAGTAGGGGCAATACATAAAGAGCAATTGTCTTGTTATGTGTTGGAGGGTCTACCTACTCCTATTGTGTTGGGACTTCCTTGGTTGGCTAAACATAACCCAGTGATTGATTGGCAATCCAGAAAGATAAGCCAGTGGGGTGAATTTTGCAAGAATAACTGCATGAGCACGGTCATCGGTGCGGTTGTGCCTAGGACTTTGCCTCCTTTTCTGGAGGACTTTGGGGAGATGTTCTCAGAGGAGGGGTGTAAAGAGTTACCTCCTCATCGCGCATATGACTGCTCAATAAAGTTGCTTCCTGATGCCTTATCTCGTACTTTCCCAGGGACCGGGAGGATGGATGATCCGGTTCCTATTCCTCAGGAGGGAGTTGTAGTGTCAGCTGTATGCTCTGAGCTTGAGGGGGAGGTATTGGGGCTCAGGGGGACGCCCCTGTGGGACTTCCAGGGAGACTGATAGTTCCAGATCGTTAAGACTGAAGGTTACGGAGAACCGTTACAAACGGATGGCTGATAGGGGAGAGTTTCTGGTCGAGATCTGAAGGTGAACGATCTGGTGTGGTTGTCTACCAGGAATATAAAACTTAAAGTTCCCTCCTGGAGGTTGGGTCCCAGATTCATCGGGCCGTACAGGATCAGTTCCATAATTAATCCTGTGGCATTTCGTCTGGACCTCCCTCCTACGTTTAAAATTCATAATGTGTTTCACAAGTCATTACTTAAAAAGTATGTGGCACCAGTCATACCGTCACCTCTACCTCCTCCTTCAGTGGTGTCAATGATAACGTGGAAGTTCATGGAGGGGGTATGGTCCTGAGGAGAGGACGTGGGTCCTGCGTCTGAGTAACGCAGATCGATTGGTTCGGACCTTTCACACAACTTACCCGGACAGACCTGGTCATGAGGGTCCGGAGGCCCCTCGTAGAAGGGGGGGTACTGTCATGGGTGCATCGCCACGAAGATCGTCGCGATTGCACATTCTGACTTCTCACAGCTGAGCTGCTGTTTCTTTGTGTTTGGTAATGAGAGAGTTAATTTTACCTAGCTCTTTGCTAAGACTAGGTCCAGCCTCGCCCGCTGCTTTTGATTTAGTTCTAATTTGTTTTCCTTTTTTTCCCGCCTTGGGTTTAGACGCCGGGGGAAAGCATTAGAGTTAGCGATGAAACGGGTTTGAGAAACTTAATAAGATCCTTTGTTGTTTTTTACTCTTAATTAAGTTTATCCTGGCCTTAGGGGTTCCTAGGGTTTTTGGGGTGTTTTTAAGCTTTTTTTACTTTTTTCCGTCTTTTTGTATTTCTTTTGTTCATTAAGACCGTTTTTCCTTTT
>JARQOD010003016.1:0-69870 GCA_033576555.1 Oophaga sylvatica
CCTCCCCACGATATAACAACCCATAAAAAAAATTATAAAAAAAAATATTTTAATGAAGGGGGAGGGCAAAATCTCGTAATACCATTGAGGAAATCATCTCACTAAAGACGTAACCCTTTCACCACCCCTCATCACCCAGATAAAAGGGGGCCTTAAAAAAGATTTTAAAAAAATAAAAATTTTTAAAAATGGGGGGAAGGGGGCAAAACTCATAATACCATGTGGGATGCCCCAAAACACTGACCCCAAAAGCCCTATTCACCCTTTATCATCCCCAAAGATATAAAGGGTATTTAAAAAACGATTAAAATTAGAAATTTTTTATGAGGGGAGGAAACAAAAAACTCATTTCCAGTGGGGGGGGCCATCATCCCCGACAAAAATGAAACCCCGCAGTATTTCCCCTTTTTCTCACCACAGATAAAACGGAGCCCCAAAAACAACCCTTTTTTAAAAATATTTAAAAGGGGGGGAGGGCAAACTCAAAAACCGTGGGGGAGCTCCACTACTGAAAAGAAACCGTAAACCCGCATTTTTTCACCACTTCCCTATCACCACAAAAAAAACTGGGGCCCAAAAAAAGAATTTAAAATAGAAAAATTTTTTAATGAGGAGAGGAGCCCAAATCTCAGTAATCCAGTGTGGGGCCATTATCATGCGCCCTTTAAACCCCGCATTTTCCCACTTCCCCCACCACAATATCAGGGTCTTTTAAAGAACAACTTAAAATAAAAGAAAAAAATTTTAATGGAGGGAAAGGGGCGAAATTATAATACCAAAGGGGGGACTCTCTCCTGACAGACCTGAAAACCCCATATTCCCCCTTTTATCTAAAACCCCAATTAACGGGGGCCTAAAAACAGATTTTTTTAAATAAAAAAAAATTTTTTTTAGGGGGAGGGGCGAAAAATTTAGTAATCCATTTTGGGAGCTGCATCACCCTGACCCCTGAAAACCCGCATATTCCCACTTCCCCTCCCCACAAAAATTTTAAAGGACCATAGAAACAGACTTTTAAAAATTTTAAAAAAATAATTAATGAAGGGGAGGAGCAGAATCTCAAATACCAGTTGGGAGCGCCATCACTGACAGACGTAACCACAGTAACCCCCCTTCAAAATACCACATAAAAAGGGGCCAAAGAAAAACTTTTTAAAAAAAAAAATAAAAAAAAAGAGAGGACCGAAATCCAGAAAAACCAGGGGGGGCTGACACATGACAGATTTTTAAAACCGCGAAATTTAAACCCCTTTTTTCTCCCAAAATTTTTAAGGGTTTTAAAAAAAAAAAAAATAAAAAAAATAAAAATTAATAGGGGGCAAAAACTCGTAATCCGGGGGGGCTGATCTCATGACAGCCGTCCGGTTTCACCATTCTCCCCACAGATATAACGGACCATAAGAAAAGCTTTAAAAATTGAAAATTTTAAAGAGGGAAGGAGCGAAAATCAAAAAACCCCTGTGAGGAGCTCCTCATCACTGAAGCCCCGTAACCGCATATTCCCCCACTTTTCATACCCCAATTTAAGGGGCCAATAAGAAAAAAGACTTTAAAAAAAAAAATTATAAAGAGGGAGAGGGCAGAAAAATCGTAATCCCCGGTGAGGGCTCATTATCAGCAAACCTGAAACCCCGCGTTTCCCAAATTTTTTTTTCCCCCTCCCCAATTTAACGGGTCTTTAAAAAACAGACCTTTTAAAAATTTAAAAAATTAAAATTTTTTTGGGGGGGCGAAATTCATTAATACCTTGTGGAGTGCATATAAATGCGCCCCGTAACCAGCGTTTCCCCTTCTCATCCCCCCCAGATATAAAAGGGCCCCTAAAAACAGATTTTTAAAAAAAAAAGAAATATATAATAATGAGGGGGGAGCAGAAAACTAGTAATACCAGTGTGAGGGCTGATCATCACTGCAGCCCCTTTTAAAAAACGTTTCCCCCATTCACCTCACCCGATTTTTAAAGGACCCCTAAGAAACAGACTTATAAATATAAAAATAATTAATGAGAAAAGGAGCAAAATTCGTAATTCCAGTGTGAGGGTGCACATCATGAAACCCCGTAACCAGCGTTTTTTACCATTCCCATCACAAGTATAAAGGGGCCCCAAAAAAAACGTTTTTTAAAAATTTTAAAAAATAATAATGAAAAGGGGGCAAAATCTAGAAAAACCATGTTTGGGGGTGCATCATCACGCAGACCTGAAAAACCCGCAGTTTCCCCCTTTCACTCACCCCGAAAAAACGGGTTAAAAAACAATTAAAATATAGAAAAAAATTTTTAATGAAAGAAGGGGCAAAAACTCAGTAATACCATGTGAAAGGGCTCTATCATGACCGCCCCGTAACCGTATTCACCATTCCTCACCCGTTTTAAAAGGAGCCATTTAAAAAACAGCCCTTAAAAAAAAAATAGAAATATATATAAGAGAGGAGCAAAAATCTCAGTAAACCATGTGGGGAGCTGCATATCACTGACAGCCGTAACCAGCATATTCACCACTTTATATCACCACAGTATAACAGGAGCCATAAAAACGACTTTAAAAATTTAAAAAAAATTTTTAATGAGGGGGAAAGGAAACGAAATCCAGTAATCCTTTTGAGGGCCCCATCATCACTGACAGACCCGAAAACCCGCAGTATTCCCACTTCATCTCACCACAAATAAAAAAGGAGGGCCCAAAAAAAACGACTTTTAAAATAAAAATATAAAAAAAGGGGGAAAAAACCAGTAATACCAGTGTGGGAGCGATCACACTGAAGACCTGTAACCAGCTTTTTTCCCCCTTTCACCATCACCAAGATATAACGGGCCATAAAAACAACTTAAAAATATGAAATATATAAAAATGGGAGGGGCAGAAATTCGTAATACCCGTTGAGGATGCTCAACATGACAGCCCCTTTTAAACCGCGTTTTCCCCATTCACCATCACCACGATATAAAGGAACCCCAAAAAAACAACTTATAAATTTTTTAAAAAATATATAATTTGGGGGGGAGGAGCGGGGAAAACTCGTAAAACCCCGGTGGGGGGGCTCCATCTCACGGGCAGCCCCGTAAACCCGCAGTATTCACCACTCTTTTCACCAAGATATAACGGAATAAGAAAAACTTTAAATATAGAAATATATTAATGAGGGGGGGAGGGGAATTTTAGAAATTTTTAGTGTGAGGGCCCATCATCATTTTTCAACCCCCAAAACCAGCGTTTTAAAACCCTTCCCATCCCACGGTATAACAGGGGTATAAAAAACCAAATTTAAAAATTAGAAATATATATAATGAGGGGGGGGCAGAAATAAACGTAATCCCCGGTGAGGAGCGATTTATCACTGAAGCCTGTAACCGCTATTTTACCCCTTATCATCCCAAGATTAACAGGAGCATAAAAACAGACTTTTTAAATTAAAAATATAAAAATGGGGGACGAAATTCATAATTCCCCGGGGTTTTGGGGGCCCCTTTTATCACTGAAGACCCGTAACCAGCAGTATTCCCATTTTACATCACCCCGTTTAAAGGACCTAAAAAACAACTTATAAATTAAAAATTTTTAAAAGAGGGGGGACAAAAAAATCCCCAGTAATACCATGTGGGAGCTGATATCATGACCCTGTAACCGCATTTTCCCAAATTTATCATCACCAAGATAAAACAGGGCCATAAAAAACGATTTAAATATAGAAAATATAATTAGGGGAAAGGGGGCCAAAAAATTTAGTAATCCCGTGTGAGGAGCTCCTCATCATGCAGCCCTTTTAAACCCGCAGTATTCACCATTCCTTTCACCAAAGTAAACAGGAGCCAAAAAACGCTTATAAATTAGAAAGTCTAAGTTACTTCCTTAACGGATTTTTCAAAACCATGAAGCATACAGAGGGGGGATCCCCCCCCCTTTTTGGGAAAAGGAAAACCCACAGTAAAAAAGGGTGGCACCTCTCCCACCATCATTTGGGGGTTCAGACAAAAGGGGGCTAAAAGGGTTTAAAAGGTATACACAAAAAATTTTTATGAAAAACCCGAAAAAATTTTAAAAATTTTTTTTTTCTGTGGACTACAAAAGGGGGAAAAAGTGCACATAAAACCGGGGGGAAGTGGGGGGGCTGTCAGGCTTCGAAAAATACCGTTTTAAAGGAAAATAATTTGACTTTACAAAAATCCTGACGATACGAGAAATTACAGAGGTAAAAACTTTTTAGGGGGGACAAAAGCCTGCAGCCCCCTTAGCCCCAAAAAAGGTCTGGGGGAAAACCCCCAAAAATTTTAAATTTTAATGGTGAAAAAAGTGTGTTTTGGGGAAGACCCGTGCCCCCCTTAAATATTGGTCAATCGGAAATTTCCCCCCCCTGCCCATTTTAAAAAAGCCCCAAACTGGTGGAATGCGCCCCTTGCCTTCAGGTGGTGCTTGCCCCCCGAGGTGTATGCCGAGAAAATTTTTTCCCCAAACCCCCGGGCCCAAAAGAGTTTTTTTTAATCTCGGCCTTTGGGTTAAATTTCCCCTTAAAAAAGGAAAAAAATGCATTGCCCCCCTTTTTCCCGGGGTCAGTGACTGCCAAATATTGCAGCGGGGCTCTTCTAAATCTAAAGTGAAGTTTCATCTTTTTTTGATTGTGGTTTTGGGATGGGAAAAAAGGGGGGAAAAATTTTTTGTGTTTTGGGGAAAACGGAAGACACCTTAGGAGGTATGGGGCCCCGGGCTAATTTACCCCTTATTCGGAAACCCGGTGTAAGGGAAAAGCTAGATAGTTTCCCGGATTCACTTACCCCCCTGCCCAGGTTAATGCTACCAGGAAAGCGGTTTTAAAAGGGGGGAGTTTTTATTGTGCTGGTATAGGTTCAAAAGGGGGGGCTCTTTAAAGCGTGAGAAAAAGATTTAAGTCCCGGGGAGTTTCAAACCCTTTAAGGGGCTCGACCTACCCGCGCTTTTAAAATTTCTGCCCCTTAAAATTTTTTGCGATTTTTCAACTAAAGGGCCCCCAAAGGGAAAATTTCCCCTTTAAGGGGCCCTTTTGGGGGAGACCAAAAACCAGACCCTTTTGTGGAATTCTAAAATTGGGGGTTTTGGGGGGGTTTGGCCCCCCGTACAACCGCCCGGGTCCCGAAAAATTTTTTCCCCAAAACCTAGCGTAGCCCTTTTTTTTTAACCCCCTTTTTGTTTTAAGGAGAGTTTTTTAAATTTCTTGCGAAAACCCCTTTTTTTTCGCAGGGGCCGTTCAAAACCCCCCGCCGTCAGGTGGGGGCCCGCTATGGGTTTGGGGAGGCCCTGGGGGCAATCGGAATGTCCGGCAGGGGCCCCCGGGTCGGCTTTCACGTTTGAGACATGAAAACCCCCCCCTGGGCCAAAAGGGGGGTTTAAAAATTATCCTTCCCCCCCCCCTGTTTTTCCCCAAAAAATTGGGGGGGGCAGGGGGGGGAAAAGGGGAAAGGGTAGTTTTAAATCCCACGTAAAGAAAAGGGGGCCCCCTGCCGAAGGGGGTTTTTTGGGGGTTCAGGAGCAAAACGGTCCTTTTTTTTGTTGCTTTTGGTAGCAAAGAATCTATTCCCCGGTTTGCCCCCCAAAAAATTGGGGGGGAAAATTGGGGGGTTTATTGACCACTTCCTTGGCTCAGGGTTGGGCTTAAGAAGTCCGCCTGGTATTTTTTCTCCCCTTTTTTTGTAAGAGGGCCCTTAGAAAAAGAAAGGTGTTCTGCTTTTGAAAGGGGAGGCGCTTTGCCACTTCCTAGGGCCCCGGAAAGAGTAAACCACCGGGGTTTTTGATGCGACGTGCCCCAAATTTTCGGAGAGGGAAACCAAAAGTGGTGACCCCTTTTTTAGAAAAGGGTTTTTTAATTGCTAGCTCTCCGGTTAATTCTTTTTTTTAGAAGAATATGAAATTTTTTTTTGGGCCCCCTAACCCTGAACAAAAAGTCCCCCCTATGAGCCCCCCCCCCCGAGGGGCAGATCGTTGTGATTTGGGGGTTCTCTTTTTCCCCGGGAACCCCCCCTTTGACAGGTTTGTCTCTTTTAAAACCCCAAACCGGGGGTTTTAAACACCCGGGGGGGAAAATACGGGCCCCTTCCCCGGTAACCCCCTGAAATTTTGATCAGCAAGACCTCGCTTTCGTCCCCCTTTTTTGAAATTGGCCCACCGAACCGGGGGAAAAAGAGGCAGGGGGGGCCCCCAAAAAAAAATACCCTTTCCCAAGCGCTGGAGGGATTATGGGGAAAACGTTTAGGCCTTTTTCCTTTTTCGTTTTAACTTGTCTGGGGAAACTACTTTCTGATTTTTTTTCCCCGGGTTTTTCCCCAAAAACTTTCTGAACCCTCTCGGATTAAAAACGAGACTTTTTTTGGGAAATTTTAGCCATCCCGCCCCTTTTAAAGGGAGAAATGTTTTTTTTTTTTTTCTCTGGAAAAGCTCTCCCGTCTTTCCCTTTAAAAAAAAGGTCAAGGTGGGGGCTTAAAAATTTTTTGATTCCGAAAATGGGCCCTGACCCCCGCAAAACCTTTGGAATAAACGGGGGGCCCCTCCCCAAAACCAAAAGGGGAAAAGGGGGGCTAAATTAAAAAAATCGCAGTTTCCCCCATCTGGATTGTATCTGGGGAAACGCTGATCTTATGGAGGGGGTGGTAAAAAAGGTCTTTCAGATCTAACACCCCATAAAGCAATTTTCAAAAAGAAATTTTTTGCTGAGTTTCCTTTTCCCCTTTTAAATGGGGGAAATTTAAACGGGGAATTTTTTTAGGGCTTTCAAATTAATAATTGTTTAAAAAACCCTCCGTTTTTGGAAAAAAACGGGGGGTTTAAAAAACCCCCTTTCCCCCCTTTCTTCTGGCACTCCACTAAGACATTCTTAGCGCAAAGCTCCGAACCCCCAAAACTGAGCGGCCTGCCCCCCTGGGGGTGATTGGGGGGTTTTTTTAAAAATTTTTCCGAGGGGCCCCGGGGGAATTTTAACCCCCCCGAGCTATGTGTTTTTTAAAACCCGTACTGTTTGGTTTTTCCCCCCCACCCCGGGTAGAAGGGGTTTTTTAAACTTTCCCCCTCCGCAAACGCTGCATTGCGAGGGTTTTTTTTTTCCCAGGTGGACCTCTAAAAATAAACCCTTACCTTTCGCCCCTTTTTTACCCCATTTGGCTCTTCCCTGGACGCCTTCGGTAGCCCAAACCCCCCTTCTGCTGAAAAGGGTTTTTTTGGAAGGATTGATAGACGGAAAATTTTCTGTCGTCCCCCCCCCTTTTCTAAAGTTCGTCCAGGCCGGGGGGAAAAAAATATTCGCCGCCCCAAAGGAAGGGCAGAGGCGAGATGGCTTAAAAATCCCCCGGCCCCAAAATTTTTTCCCCCTAATGCCCCCTTTGTGTTTTTGCGCCCTTCGCTCGGGGAGCCATTTTATATCCGTGAGGAATCGCCCAAAAAACCGCCCCATTCTGAATTTTTGGGGAAAGGGTTTTTTGATTGTCCCCCGGGGTTCCATTTTTAACTTTGGGGAAAAAAGGGGTTTGCCAGACCATCAATGATGGTGGCAATTTGGGTGCAACCCGGCCTCAGGGCCCTGCCGACATTCCCTGTTCCCCTTTTAAAAAAGGGAATTTCCCCCTTTCCCCTAGTGGATCTTTCAAAGCCCTTCATCAAAAGGGGTGGAGGTTTTTTTTGAAGCCTTTCCACTGCTGACCGTTCGGGGCCTTACCCCCCTTTCCCCCTAGGGGAAATTAAAAAGGGGTATCTCCTTTTAAAAAGCTTGGGGAAAGGGGCCTCTTTTTTCGGCTTTTCCACTTTGGCAAAAGGGCCCCTTTGGTTTTTACTATTTATGGAAAAGGGTCTCCTTTTTTTGGATCTAGACCCAAAAAATCAGACCCCGTACTGAGGGTTCGGGGTTTGGGCCCCTTTTTTACCCCCTGGTGGCCAAAAAAATTTGCCAATTTTTCCCCTTGGTCCGGGGGGAAAAAAAAAACGGGTAGCTCCCCGTAGAAGACGGGGGAAGCCAAAAGGGGAAAGGGGAGGAGGGTCCTGCAAACTTCCCCCCCATTTGGGGGCAGGGCGCCCCTGAATCAGAAAACTTTTAAAAAAATTTTCTACGCCTGGAAAAAAATTTCCCTGTCTTGAGGCGCTTTCAACCTGCTCTTTTTTCCCTTTTTGCTTTCGGTGAAATTTGGGGTCTCCCCCGCTTCTAAAAGGGGAAGGGGGTTTGGGGGGGGGTTTCTATGTTTTTTTCCCCTGGGCCCCCGCCCTTCCCCCCTTTAACAATCCCCCACCGTCGTTGCATTTACGGGCACAATCTTAGGGGAAACGCAGGCAAGGGCAAGCGAAAAAAGGGTTTTTCCCCTGTGCTTGTTTTTTACCAAACCCCCCTTCCCCCCCTGAAAAAAAAAAAGGGGGGGGAAAAAAAAATGTATTACTGGGTTTTTCAAAATCTGAAAGACTCTTAAAACCCGTTGTCGCGGGTCCGGCCCGGGGGGGGTTTTTTTCCCGTGCGGAATTTGCGGCGGGGGTCCGGGGGTTGAAGAGGGCGCTCCCGTCCCGTGCGTGCTGGTTTTTTGTTCAACCCCCAAAGGGGGCCCTGCAGGGCCATGTAAAAAAAGGGCAGAAGCGTTTTCCCCCTTCCCAGGGCCCCCTTTTTTCCCCCCCCGGTTTCCGGATCACAGGGCTTGGGCCCGGGGTCCACCCCCTCCCCCTTTTCCCCCCCCACGGGCCCCCCCGCACCCCCCCCCCGCCGTCCCCAAGGGGCCCCGTGCGATGCAGGGCCCCCAGAATTTTAAAAAAAACCCCCCCGGCGTCTTATTCCGGTCCGGTGGGGGATCCCCCCCCTTTTTTTCCCCCCCCTCGAGGGGCCGAGGGGGGGCCAAAACCCCGCTAATTTGCCCCCCCAACGGAGATTTCCCCCCCCCCTCAGCCGCGCCCTGCAACGGGCGCCGATTGAAATTTCAAAAACCCCCCCGCCCCGTCCATAGCAGGCGGCGGGGGAAATTAAAACCCCGCCCGCCGCCCCCGGGCTATGCCGTGACGCGGGGGGAATTTTAAAAACCCCCCCCCCCGCCCCGTCCTAACAGTGACGCCCCGGGGGGGGGAAAATTCAAAAAACCCCCGCCCCCCCTTTTAAGCAGTGGCGGCGGGAAATTCAAATTTTTAAAAAAAAATTTTTTTTTTTTTTTTAAAAAACAGGCTGCACCCTCAAGAAAGGCCCCCCCCCAGACAGGACCACAGGAAGGAAAGGGGAAGGCCGGGCCAGGGGGGGGGGGGGGAATATTTTTCCTCCCCCGGGGCGGGGGAGAAAGAGAAACCCCTGGAACTGCCCCACTGCCCCCACACTGCCGTGGAACCCCCCCGGACCCCCCCGTGGCGCTTCCGGGGGGGCCCCCCGGCCGGGTTTTGGAGATTCCCCCCCCACCTGGGTCGAGGGCCCCCCTGGGCCCCCCGGGGAAAACTTCTTGTGGAAACCCCCCTTTAGGAAAAGGAAACCCAAATGTGGGGTGGGAGAGGTCCCCCCCTTTTATATCTGTGGTTTTTCCCCTTTTTCCCAAGGGGCGGTCCCCTCTCTTGTTTCTGTCATGGACTTTCAAAAAAATATAAAATGAGGGGAGGGAAAAAATCAGTAATACCAGGGGGGAGCGCATCTACTGCCCGCCCCGAAACCCGCAGTATTTTACCACTTCATCTCACCCGATAAAACGGGAAACCTAAAAACGATTTTTTAAAAATAGAAAAAAATTTAAAAAGGGGGAGGGAGCAGAAATCCGAAAAACCTTGTGAGGGCTGCATCTCAGGCCTGAAAACCGCATTTTCACCCTTCCCCTCCCACGGGAATTTTAACGGGGGGCCTAAGAAAAGACTTTAAATATAGAAATTATATAATAGAGGGCAAAATTTTAAAATACCGTGTGGGGAGCCCATCATCACAAGCCCGAAACCGCATTTTTCCCCTTCATCTCCCACGATATAACGGGCCATTTAAAAAAACAGATTTTTAAATATGAAATTTTTTTGGGGGGGGCAGAAATTTCCGTAATCCCCGTTGGGAGGGGATCATAAAGACCTTTTAACCCGCGTTTCACCATTATTCACCACTTTTAAAACGGGCCCAAAAAAAGAGTTTTTTAAAAATTTTAAAGGAAAAAAATAAAATGGGGGGGAGCAAAATCTCTTTAAAACCCCGTGTAGGAGTGCTCATCACTGACGACCTGTAACCAGCATTTTTCCCCACTTATCTCACCACGATATAACGGGGGTAAGAAAGGTTTTAAAAATTTTAAAAAAATTTTTAAAGGGGGAGGGGGAGCAGAAATCTCAGTAATCCCCGGGGAGGAGCTGCTTTCCCCCGCGACCTGTTTAAACCCGCAGATTCCCCATTCTCTCCCCCAGATAAAAGGAGCCATAAGAAAAAGCTTATAAATTTTTAAATATTTAAAAAGGAGGGGCCCCGAAACCCTTTTACCGTGTGGGAGCTGCATCACCCTTTTTGCCCCTTTAAAACCCGCAGTTTCCCAAATTATCATCCCCAAGATATAAAAAGGACCATAAGAAAAAGATTAAAAATATAGAAATATTTTTTAAAAAGGGGAGGGAGCCCAAATCTCTTTTAAAACCATGGGGGAGTCCCCCAAAAACTGCCCCGTAAAACCGCATTAATCACCACTTCATCATCACCAAGATAAAAAGGGGGCCATAAGAAAAGACTTATAAAAAAAAATATATAAAAATGGAAGGGGCAAAAATTTTTCAGAAAAACCTTTTGGGGGGGGCTGCATCTCACGAAAACCTGTAACCAGCGTATTCACCATTCACCATACCACAGATATAAAGGGCCCCTAAGAAACAGACTTAAAATAAAAAAATATATTTTTGAGGGAGGGGGGCAGAAATCTCTTTTAAAACCGTGGGGAGGAGCTGATCTACTGAAGCCGTAACCACAGTTTTTACACTTCTTTATCACCCCCGATTAACGGAGCCTAAGAAAAGATTATTAAAAATGAAATATATTTTGAGGGGGAAAACAAAATTCGTAATCCGGGGGGTGGGGGCTGCATCATCAGACGCCTGAATCACAGTATTCCCCCTTTCCCTACCACAGATTAACGGGGGCCCCAAAAAAAAAGAAATTTAAATAAGAAAATTATTAATGGGGAAAGGGGGCAAAATTCAGTAATACCAGGTGGGACCCCGCTCATAAAGACAGCCTGTACCAGCATTTCCCACTTCATCACCAAATTAAGGAGCCCTAAGAAACAAAATTATAAATTTTAAATATATAAAAAATTTTTGGGGGAGGGAGCAGAAACTCGTAATACCAGTGTGGGAGCTGCATCAAAACTGACAGCCCCGAAACCGCGTTTTCCCCCCCTTTATCACACCACAGATTAAAGGGGCCCCAAAAAAAAAAATTTAAAATAGAAAAATTTTTTAATGGGGAGAGGAGGAAATCTCAGTAATCCATGTGGGACTGCATCATCCTGACAACCTGTAACCAGCAGTAAAACCCCCCTTTATAACCCCACAGTTTAACGGGGCCTAAGAAACAATTTTTAAAAAAATTTAAAATTTTAAAATAATGAGGGAGGGGAGAAAATCTCAGTAATCCATTGTAGGGCTGCTATCATGCGAAACCCGTAATCCCGCGTATTCACCACTTTTCATCCCCACGTTTAACGGACCCCTAAGAAACAGTTTTTTAAAAAAAAAAAAAATTTTTTTTAAGGGGGGGAAAGGGCAAAAAAATTTGTTACCAGGTGAGGGGCATCCATGAAGCCCTTTAAAACCCCCCCGTATTCACCTTCCCACCCAAAACCCAAAATAACAGGACCCCTAAAAAACAAACTTAAAATATAAAAATATTTTTAAGGGGAAAAAGGAGAAAATTCAGTAATACCGTGTAGGAGCTGAAAAATCACTGACCAAAACCCGAAAAAAGCATATTCCCCCTTATCAAAACCACAGATAAAACGGGGCAAAAAAAACAGATTATAAAAAAAAAAAATATTATAATGGAGAGGAGCAGAAATCTCAGTAATACCAGTTTTGGGGGCTGCATATCCCTCAGACCCGTAACCACGAAATTTCCCCCCCCTCATCACCCCCGTTATAACAGGACCCCCTAAAAAACAATTTTTAAAAAAAAAGAAATTATAAATGGGGGGAGGGCAAAATTCTATTTCCAGTGTGGGGGCCCGTATCACTGACAGCCTTAAAACCCGCAGTTTTCCCACTTCTTACCAAGTTAAAACGGGAGCCATAAAAAACGATTTTTAAAATTTTAAAAAAAAATTTTTATATTGAAAAAGGGGGAGCAAAATTTTCCCTTTAAAACCCCGTTAGGGGTGCTCCCCTGACAACTGTAACCAGCAGATCCCCCCTTTTTCATCACCACAGAAAAAACAGGGTCAAAGAAAAAAGATTTTTTTAAAAATAGAAATATTAATGGGGAGAGGGCAAAATTCGTAATCCCTGTGAGGACTCATCTCCTGCAGCCTGTAACCGCAGTATTCCCCTTCTCATCACCACAGTTAAAGGGTCATAAGAAACAACTTATAAATATAGAAATAATAAATGAAAGGGAGAAACCAGTAATACCTGTGAGGACGCATCTTTTAAATACCGAAAAAACTTTTCCCACTTACATCACCACGATTAAAGGACCTAAGAAAAAGATTTAATATAGAAATATATATAATGGAGGAGCAGAATTCAGAAAAACCCGTGTGGGGCTGCTACCCTGACCCCTGTACCCGCAGTATTCCCACTTCTCTACCAATATAAAAGGGGCAAAAAAAAAAGACTTAAAATATAGAAATATATAAATTAGAGAGGAGCAAAATCCAGTAATACCGTGTGGGGCCCTCTCATAAAAAACCTTAACCGCATATCCCATCACCCCAGTATACAGGACCAAAAACAGACTTATAAATTAAAAATTATAATGGGGGAGGGAGCAGAAATTCAGTATCCAGTGTGAGGGGCTGCATCATCACTGGCCCGTAACCCCAAAATATTCACCACTTTATCTCACCCAATTAACAGGACCATAAGAAACAGACTTTAAATATAGAAAATTATAATGGGAAGGACGAATTCAGTAATACCAGGTAGGGTGCATCTCCTGCGACCTGAACCCTATTCCCCCCTTTTTTCTCCCCACAATATAAGGAGCCTAAGAAAAAAAGACTTAAAATATAAAATTTTTTAAAGAGGGAGAGGAGCAAAAATTTAGAAAACCAGTGTGAGGAGCTGCAATCATGACGCCTGTCCAGCAGTTTTCCCCCACTTATCATCACCACAGATTAAAGGAGCCATAAGAAACAGACTTAAAAATATAAATTTTTTAATGAGGGAGGGGAAAAAAATTTAGTAAACCAGTGTGGGAGCGCTCATCACGACAGACCTTAACCAGATATTCACCATTCATATCCCACAGTTTTTAAAGCCCCAAAGAAACGAATATAAATATAGAAATATTTTAAGGGGGGGGGCAGAAATCTCATTTATCCAGTGTGGGAGCGTCATCACTGGACCTTTAAACCCGCAGTTTCACACTTCATCATCACCACAGTAAAAACAGGACCATAAAAAACGTTAAAATATAGAAATAATAAATGGGGAGAGGAGCAGAAATCCGAATACCCGTGTGAGGAGCGCATCATCATGACGACCGTAACCAGCATATTCACCACTTCATCATCCCAAGATAAAAACGGATAAAGAAACAGACTTTAAATATAGAAATAATATAATGAGGGGAGGGCCGAAATCTCATAATACAGTGTGAGGAGTGATCATCACTGAAAACCTGAAAAACAGTTTTTTCCCCCTCTTTATCACCACAGATAAAAGGGGCCATAAAAACGACTTATAAATATGAAATTATAATTGGGGAGGAGCAAAATTCAGAAACCTTTTGAGGACTGCACCTACTGACCTTAACCCAGTATTCCCACTTATACACCACGTTTTAAAGGATCATAAGAAAACGCTTAAAATAAGAAAAAATTTTAAGGGGGAGAGGAGCAGAAAACTCAGAATACGTGTGAGGAGCTCTCATCACTGAAGCCCCGTACCAGCGTATTCCCACTTCTCATCACCACGAAACAGGAGCCATAAGAAACGACTTATAAATTGAATTTATATTTAGAGGACAGAAATTCAGTAAACAGTGTGAGGAGCTGCTCTCACTGAAACCCCGTAAACCCCAGTTTTCCCACTTATATCACCAATAAACGGGGGGCTTTAAAAAAACAACTTTAAATTGAAAATATAAATGGGGAAGGGGGCAAAAATTGAAAAACCAGTGGAGGAGCTGCATCACACTGACAACCTGTAACCCTATTCACCTTCATCTTTCCCAAAAATATAACAGGAGCCATAAAAAAAAAAAAAAAAAACTTTAAATAAAAAAAAAAAATTATTTTTGAGGGAGGGGGGCGAAATTCAATACCAGGTGAGGTCCATCACCTGACAGCCCCGTAACCAGATTTCCCACTTCCCAATCAACCCAGTATAACAGGAGCCTAAGAAAAAAATTTTTTAAAAATATAGAAAAAATTTTTTTTTAGGGAAGGAGCAGAAATCTCAGTAATACCAGTGTGAGGAGTTTTCCCTCATACTGCAACCTGTAACCAGCGTATTCACCTTATCATCACCAAGATAAACGGGGCCATAAAAAACAGATTTTAAAAAAAAAAAAATAAAGAGGGAAGGGGGGCAAAAAATCAGAATACCATGGAGGGCCCCCTCCCTGAAGACCGTAACCCAGTTTCACCACTTCTCTCCCACAGTTAACGGGGGCCCCAAAAAAAAAAAGACTTATAAAAAATTTGAAATTTTTTAAAAAGGGGAGGGGGAAAATCTCAGTCCCCCAGTGAGGAGCCCCATCATCAGGACAGACCTGAACCAGCATATTTACCATTTTTATACCACAGATATAAAGGGCCATAAAAAAGATTAAAATATAAAATATATATAATGAGGGAAGGAGCAAAATCCAGTAAAACCGTTTGAGGGCGAATCATACTGCGACCGTTCCGCAGTATTCCCATTCCCCATCACACGAATAACAGGGCATAAGAAAAAGACTTAAAATATAGAAATATTTAATGAGGGGGGAGGGGCAAATCTCGTAATCCAGTTGGGGAGTCATCTCAGACAGACCTGAACCGCAGTTTCACCATTTTTTTTCCCACGTTTTAAAGGGCCATAAGAAACGACTTTAATATAGAAATATATATAAGAGGGGAGGAGCAAAAATCTCTTTTTCCATGTGAGGACGATCTCATGACGACCTGTAACCGTTTATTCCCTTCATATCCCACGATAAACGGACCATAAAAACAGTTTTTTATAAATAAGAAATATATATTAATGAGGGAGAGGAAAAAAATCAGTAACCCCCTGGAGGACTGATCTCACTGACGCCTGTATCCAGCAGTTTCACCACTTCTCTCCCACAGATTAACGGGCCATAAGAAAAGATTTAAAAAATATAGAAATATTATAATGGGGAAGGAGCAGAAATTCGTAATAAGTGGAGGAGCTCCATCTACTGAAACCCGAACCCAAAAGCGTATTACCATTTCATCCCAAGAATAAGGGGGCCCCATAAGAAAAGACTTAAAATTTTAAGAAATTTAAATGGGGGGAGAGGAGAAAATCCGTAACCAGTTGAGGAGCTGCATCATCATGAAGACCTGTCCAGCATATTCCCCACTTACATCACCACAGATAAAAGGGCCATAAGAAACAGTTTTAAAAAATTTAGAAATATTTTTAATGAGGGAAGGAGAAAAAATTCAGTAATCCGTGTGGGGGCTGCTCATCATGACGACCTGTAAACCAGCAGTATTCACCTTCATCCCCCCACAGAAAAAACAGGGCCTAAGAAAAACTTAAAATTTTGAAATATATAAATGGGAGGATAGAAATCCGTAATAAAGGGGGGAGCTATATAAATGAAGCCTTTAAAACCCATATTCACCACTTCATCATCCCAAATTTAACAGGAGCCTAAGAAACAATTTAAAAAATAAAAAAATATCCGCAGGCGGAAAAACCGTGCACCTGGAGGGGGCATCCCCGGACCCACCGGGCCCCCGGGTGTTCTGGGGTGGGGCCATTTGGGGGAGCCATGCCTCTGAGTCCAGATGCTACGGAACAACAGGCAGCTCCACACTAAAGCCAAACAAAAAATGGCAAAAAAAATTATATGAAGAAATAAAAGGGGTTTTAATCAAAAAATTTTAAAAAAGGGTTATAAAAATTAATAAGAAAATCCAAAAAACCCCAAAAGGGGTTTTTAAATTGAAAAAAGAAAGGGTTTTTTAATCTAAATAAAATTTTTCATAAAACAACGACAAAGTGGGGAAAGTACAATGAAGGGTTAATGGCTCAAGAGTAGGTTCCATGAGAAACGGCGGCTCCGTGCTCAGAAAATTTAGGGGGTCAAAAAAAAAAAGGGGGAATTTTTACTCCATAAAAATTCTTTTAAAAAGGGGACGATACAACGAGTATACGTCTTACACAGCCTTAGTGGGGAAATGAATTGTAGATATTAGGGGAGCTTTGTATAAATTTAAACTGTTGTTTATGGCTCCCCCTATAATACATCGCAAGTAAAAAAAGTCCCTTTTAAAGGTTTTTATTTTTTACATGCAATTAGTCCGCATAGCAATTGTGCCTTATCAATAAAAGATTTTTTTGGTGTAAAAATTTTCCTTTTTTTTTTGATATTTTTTAATTGGAATCCAGTAATTTTTAAAATTTTTTTTAGATTTAAATTAAAGAGAGCCGACTATTTTTAAAATTAAAGAAACAGCTGATTTTAAATTGAATTTTGTTTTGGTATGCAAATTGGAATTCCCCTCTCAGAAATTTTTTAATAGTGATACAGGGTTTTAAAGTAACAAATATACTTTTTATGGTGGCTGGTTGTATGACACATAAATAAAAAAAAAGAAAGTCCTGGGGGCTACTGAAATCAAAGGCAACGCAAAAGTATTCATTTTGGTATAATACCTTAGTCATGAGGGGACCGAAAAGAGGAGCTGGGAGGCACATGGATCCGCTGATGGGGGGAGATCCCCCCCATGGGCACAGGTCCTCCATAAGTCTTAAGAATAACTCTGTGTTCGCTTACACTCTCGGGGCCCCCCTTCAACAGTTTTCTTTTGGGCACCCAGATTTTAGGAAACCCCCACTTTGTGTCCTTTATCGTCACCCGGCGGCCCCCCCCGCAATCAGGATCACTAGGTTAAAAGCATAAGGAGGCTTGGGCAGATGAAATCCAACCACCATCTTTTGCCAAGACTAAACCCCCCTAGTATTACTTGCAGGGAGTTTTAAAATGGGGTGGTCGCTCCATTGGCCACAATGATTCCTCCGCTGGACAAACGGGGATATTACAGGGAAGGGATCCTTTTTTATCAGGTTGTCACCCTCTCCTGGGGAACGGTCAGTGGCAACCCAAAAACCCTGGGGGGCCCTGCCCCTTATTAAGGGCTTATGTGTGTCCCCTGGTAAAAATTTCCAGGGGATGAGTGGGGAGGAAAAATTGGGCTCTTTAAAATATTTTTCCTTTTGACAACCCCAGGGGGTGGAAGGGAGTGATTTAGTCAGTCAGTTTCCTTCCTTGGGGCAATAGAGTGAGTCTGAGGCTGTTAAGTTCAGAAAGGGGGAGTACGGTGGTGGGGGTTTAACCCCGCCTAGTCAGAGCTGTGCCCACGGGAAAAACAACTGAGATTCCATTGAGGTCGGAAAATCGAAGGGAAAGTGGAAAAATTATTAAAAAAAGGTTTGGCTTGGGAAGCCCCCGCACTTGTAGGGGCACGGGGGCCCAAGATCACTATTAGCTACAACAAGTGGTAAAAAAACAGGATTTCCCCGGCTTTAGGCGCGGCAAACGCCAAATAGTCAGTAGTAACGGGATCGGGGGGTGGGGGCTTTGAGTCAAGCGCAGAAAAAAT
This sequence comes from Oophaga sylvatica, assembly GCA_033576555.1. NCBI lineage: Eukaryota > Metazoa > Chordata > Amphibia > Anura > Dendrobatidae > Oophaga > Oophaga sylvatica. Next base: position 17,924 of record JARQOD010003016.1, read on the forward strand.
AAAAATAGTTTCATCTTTTTGGAAGGCCCACCACAAATTAAAGGGGAAATTTTTGGATAGCTCGATTTTAGGGAAAACACGCTTGGTGGTTGAATCATCATTATTGGCGTAAGGAGGCCCCAAAATTTTTTGCCGTTGCCCAAAAAAACCCCTCAACCCCATCCCCCTCCTGGGACCTCTTTCCTCTTGAAGTAAATTTTTGGGAAAAACCTGACGGGGGGATGAGTTATTTAATTCTCCCTGCACAATCCCTACCTAACGCGACCGGGGAGAGTCCCCCCCGTGGGGCCCCACTCTGTGATCACCACCCCCTCGAGATTCAGCAGCGCGGGAAAAATTCCCGAAGCTACATGGCGTACGAACTGTATATAAATCTTTCCCTGTAAATATACCCCCCAAAAAAAGCCAGCCCCCCGGGGACGAACGAGCCCCGTACTGTGAAAATTTTCCCCGACTTTTTACGGGCTCGGTTGGAAAACCCTTCCCTGGAAAACCCCACAATTGTGGGGCGGGCACACAAAAATTTGGGTCACGAAAGGATACGAAACTTGCAGCATTCGACCCTTGTCCTGTGGAGTTTTGGTGAAAAAAAAATGTTCTGTTGTTTGGCCCAAATACGCCATATTTGCCGCCAGATTCGGCCCTACGCTGGAGAAGAAAGGGGGCTACCTAAAGGGGGGCAAATCTTGGACAGCCCCCGGCTCTGCTGCGGAGGGCCTGCAAAGGGGTGAACGCTCTGCATCGAGCGCCTCACGAAGGGGTGTTCCCCGCGGTGCCGTGAAAAGCGCGTCTGAAACCGGTTGGGGCGTTTAACCGGGGGGGCCCAAAGTCAAACAACCCCGGTGACAGTGCGGCCCCCCCCGGGGGCCCCAAACCCCACCCCCTTTTATTTTAGCACCGATGGGGGCGAGGCCCTGCACCCTCCGGTGCCCGATCAGCCCTAACGCTCCCATATAGCTTGGGGCGAAATGGTCCCCAGTCAGCGGTGAGGGACTTCAGGTTCAAGCGGAAGTTATGGCATCCTAGAAAGTACTATGCTGAAAACAAAAAACTCTGTGTAAAAAGGGAGCTAACTGGCGTGTGGGGGGAATGGAGATTGGGGGACGTTGACAGGGTCGGTACCTCGATCTTCCTGAACTAATGCCATATTTTTAAAACGCACAGAAACGGATTCCGGATGGCCTTCTATCATGTTCACAACACCGGTGCACATCCGGGTTTGCTTGCCGCTAAAGGGGCCCCCAGACCTCAAGCAAAATTTAAAATTTTAATTATCGAAAAGAATAAAAGTTGAAAAACAATTTATAAGGGGTTTAGATCCCAAAAAGGAACGCAGAACTGTAAACTGGTGGCTTGATCATCCGGTCTACCTTTGATGCCCCAAAAAGGCTGGAAAAAAGGGTGCGGCCCCTGGGGAAACCCGAGGGGGCAACCCAAAAACATCGGCTGAATCAATTTTGGGAACCCCGGGTAAACCCCTTTCCCCTAGTGGCCGAAGCCCCAAACGCAGATGACACCTCCTAGGAATTTGGGGTGTCTGCGTCAGAGTCGCCGCTGACTAAAAATTGGCTGCTGTAATGATTTTCCCCGCACTGCGGGGAAAAAGGGGAAGGAAAGATTTGTTTTTGACTGCCCGAAGACGTCCCGGGGTGCACCGGGGGAAGAAAGAAGACGTGCCCCCCCCCGGGGGGGACAACGCACCCCGGACGCCTTATCAACCCCCCTCGTTGAGAGCATTTTATCGCGCAACCGGGGAAAGGGGTCTTCTCCACTGTCCTTTAAAAAAGGGAGAACCGGGTCCCGGGCCAACACCCGGAGAAACCGTCAGGCCCCCCCGATGGACCGCAGGGGTGTGGGCGGGCACCCTACCGTTATTATTCTTTTGGGGTTGCTGTTTTCCCATTGTTAGACCCTGGGTCCCGGTGCCCCCAAAACCTATGCCCTATTACCGTATGGAAAGGACAGTCTTAAACCCCGAGCCTTTTCTTTACTGTGTTTTCTAATGTCTTCCGTAAAGAAACTGGGAACAAAAATGTGTAATGTAAGGTGGGCAGAGAGGAGTTGAAAACCGGGGGCTTTGGTAGAAAGACTGAAATGAGAAAGGGTTTTTGAATAAAAATTTTGGTACTAACATTATCGTAATTGTTTGGGAGAAGTTGTGTTTTGCTCCAACAGCCCCTGAGATTGCCCGACCAAGGCAGAAGGAGTAATCCAAAAAGATCCGGGCCTGGTGTGTCCCAGAAGCGAAGCTTACAGACGGCGAAATTGGAATGTACGGGTCAGACTCGGATCCTATTGTGATACCCCAATGATGAAATGTCTTTGTGCGGGGCAGCCCATAGGTCTGAGAGGACAGAACTACCGCTGTAGTAGAACCCCACCATTCAGAACATAGACCACACTTATGACTGTAGGGGATAGTAGAAGTGGTGAGGGAAAGAGTCCCGTTAGCTTCCAATTGGGGAGATGATGAGGTAAACTTACCCCGTTATGAAAACCATTGAAAAATTCATGCTGTCGACAATAATTTATTCCCCGGCTGAGTCCTTAAATCCTGTCAAATAGCGGAGGCAATACCCAGCAACTCAGGGGCGGAATGGTGTCAGCAACTCCATTTGGAGGGGACACCCTCCCGCTACCAAAGCAAGGGTATTCGGGTGGTGCAAGATTATCCCAAGTGTTTAGAAAAATCCACTTGATTTTGGGAAAATTTAAAGGGATTTCAACATATATCCCTACAGGCAGTCACCCTCCCATCAAAAGAGCGGAATGGCCCCCATACCTCCAGCTCCATTATCAAAGGTAAAGAAATGTTGTGATTGAAAAAATCTGGGGTGATAAGGGATATTGTAGCCCCTGGGCACCCCTCTAGTTCTGGTTAAAAAAAAGATGGAGTATGAGAATGTGTGTGTTACGGCGGTGAACCGCATAAAACCCCAAAGGACATCCCCGTTACCACTTATAGGGAATCATTACTGCTCTGAAAACGGCTAACTACTTTTACCCTTGATCTGACTAGGGTTATGGCAAGTGGCTGTGGTGGGGAAAGGATCGTGAGAAAAGGCTTTCACCCCCAATGGGCTTGTGAGTTCGACAGAAAGCCGTTTGGGCTCAGCAGTGCCCCAGAAATTTCAGAGAGTGATGGAAAATTGTTGGGACTCTCATTTTGAAACCGTGCGCTATACCCTAGACGACGTTATCGTGTATTCCAAGACATATAACCTCTGAACCCCTGGCAAATTTATTCGAGTCCCTTCCAGGACGGGATGAAATTAAAACCCTCAAAATGCCATTACTCAAACAAAAAGGTACAAACTTGGGGGCACATGCAGTTGGAAGGTTAGGCGCCGGACCCAGAAAAGTCACCGCCATCCAGAAGTGGCCGGAGCGAAAACCTTAAGGAATGCGACAGTTCCGGACTAAGGGTTACTAAAGAAGGTTTCGTGAAAGATTAACAAGAAGGCAGCTCCTTTAAGGACCCTCCTGTAGGACAATCCTTAAAGAGCAGAAACCCTCCCTTTAATGGGGGAAAGACAGCGAAGCATTCCAAAAGATGAAAGAGACCTTAAGTGATGAAAATCTTAACCTATCCTGATTAAGCCAACCGTTCCTGTTGTACCCCGACCCAGTAATGAAGGTTTGGGAGCAGTTCTCGTCAGAAGCAAATGGCCAAGAAAAAGTCATCGCTAGCCACAAAAACTCAGGCCAACTAAAGGGAATCCGGAAATTATAGCAGCTTCAAGCGGGGTTTTGGCCGGGCTGGGCCATTACTAAAGATTTAAGCTTTAAACTGGCCTCTAATTTTCACTCGTTTACAGTTAAAACCCATTAACGCCCTGGAAACCCCAACTGGGTGCCATACGCGAGATGGCCGGTTGTTCCAATTACCATTTCTATAAGTACCGGGCAGGTCGAAAGAATGCTAATGCTGATGCGTTGTCCCGAATGCCGCATGACTCGATACGGAAAAAGAATGGGACGACCTGGAAGAAATTGAGCTACCTGCTTCCATCGAAATGGGGGGAGTCCACGAGCATCGGTCCACAGAAACAGTATGGTTGCAACATTAAATCCTTTACCCCATCACAGCGGAAGAGACTCAGGCAGTGTCCAGTGGCAGCCGCATCAAGGAGTTGTTAAACAGGAAGGCTCCTCTTTGGAAAAGGATGCACCAAGTCAGCAAAGCTCCGTGGGAAAGAGAAAAGAGGTTGTTCCTATACCGTGAGAAGTTGTGCAGGAGATACGTCAACCCCAGAACCCCCTGAGATGGTTGGCAAACGGGTCCCCAAGGCAGACGTCCCAATGGTGTTTTGGGAAACTACCACTTCAAGAGGAACTTTGGCTGGAGAAATGGAGGGCCCCGTTGAGATGCCGGTTCTACTGGGTAGGGGCGCAGCTCCACGAGGGTTGTGTCGGAAATGTGGACCCTTGGTCTCAAAAAAGGACTACGGTATCGAAGGCCCCCCTGCCCAAACCCATCCGGACGATCGCCTTCTGGGATTGTGGCCCTGGACACTTAAATTGTCGCCAAGTAGATCTGGGTACTTTCGCCTTACCATGGTGGACCTTACTCCCCTTTTTTGGTGGTTGTCCAGTTAAGGACCAACGCAGTGACGGGTGCGAAAAAAAAAAAAAAACCCTTTTAAGCAAGCTTCTGCAGACCGCAGGGTTTCCGGAGCAAGTATTAACCGATCAGGGACCCTTTCCCAACTGATTATTCAAGGAATTCTGTCACATGTTTCGGGTGCAAGAAAAAAGAACAACACCATTCCCCCCAAAAACCCAAACGGTCTTTGTAAAAAATGAACCATATTGTCCTGACTTGTTTTAGATCCATACCGTTGGAAACAGGAATCGATGGCGGATTTACACCGATTTGGTTGATTTTGTAAAACCAATCCTGTAAGCTCAACAACCCGCACTCCCCGCCTATCTTATGGAGCAAGGCCCGGAAGACTACCAAAGGTTTAGAACTGGAGTGGAGAACCGGAGGCAGACGACGCCGTTGAAAATGGGAAATCAATCGGCAAGGCAATACAGAAGATACAAATTGTGTAGGGAAAGTTCAACAGGCAGGGAAACGGAAAATTTTACAACCGAAATGCTCCTGCCAAGCCTTTTAGGCCTGGAGAGGTAGTATTAAAAAGAAAAAGGAAGATGCACAAATTGGATAATCAGTGGGAGCAAGAACCCTACGTCATACAAGATTCTAAATATGACAACAGAAAAGTTTGTGTCGTCAGTAAGGACGGAGGAAGAACAACAACCACTGTGTCCAGAGACCATTTGAAATTGTGTCCAGAACCCTTAAAATGTTGTGACAAGAACCCTGTCATCAATCAAAAAGAAAGGAAAGAAGAGGTCATACACACCGATCTGGGAGATTTTCCTGCGGATTGGCCTAGACTGGGAGATGCTGTAATAGTTCCGGTGTTGCAGTTTTATCAGCCACAAGAGGAAGTTTTACCTCCAGTTGTGCCCGTGGTGCCAGTCGAGCCCGTTCAGGAGTTACCCATTCCAGCAACACCTCAACCTATGGAATCTCAAGAAGGATCATCTGAAGCAGCGCCCCATACTATGGGATCCCCTGGTGAAGCTGACTCACACCGCCCAGCCATCAGTACGCTTGCCAGATCCATAGAAAGATTGAGGCAGTTCTATAGTTTGCCGTTACGCAGTGCAGACAGATCGCAACTTGATATACCTGAAGCTACACCACGTAGATCAGAGCGAACCACCAAAGGGAAGTTACCCATTAGATATCAGCAGTAGTTATAACGAATTAATGTGAATACTGTAAAAAGTCTATATATATATATGTGTTTTTCTCTATTATGTCTTATAATGGACTCGGAGGCTGAGGACTGAGCCAGCCCAAAAACTGTATCCTGTAAATAGTTGCACTAAGGTGCCTTTTAATGGTTTCACATGAAACCTTGACTTACCTCTGAACAGAAAACCCGTGTGGTGTGGCACTGAGTGAGGTCTGCATTTGGATGTCCTGCAGCCCACCCAGGACCCACGTTGAAGGTTTGGTGCGGGTCCTTCACAAGCATATTGTCTATTTATATGAAAATGTTATTTATATTTGTATTTTTCTATAATGTTTTGTTTGCAACGTTCAAGACATCTTCACCTCCCGGATGGGACGAATTACTGTTTAATGTTGATGTTTTCATGCATAAACAAAAATGTCTCTTTATATTTTACAGCCCGGGAGTGCTGTCGTTTACCATGGGGGAATGTGTAGCCCTGGTACACAATACCAGGAGGATGAGTGGAGAGGTAACAGTTAAGGGCTCTTCATGACATCATGTACACTTCTGACACACCCAGCAGGGGTGTGGAAGGGAGTGATTTAGTCAGTCAGTTTCCTGTCCTTGGACAGAGTAGACGTGTCCAGTCTGAGCCTGTTAGCAGTTCAGAAAGTGGAGGCTAGTACAGGTGGTCTAGTTCACCTCAGCCTAGTCAGAGCTGTGCCCCACTGGAAGACAGACTGAGATATCCATTGAGAGTCGAGCAAATCGAAGGGCAAAGTGGAAAGATTATTGAAAAAGTGCTTTTGGCTTGGAGAAGTCCTGCACATTGCTACCGGTCACTGGGGACCGAAGGATCACTATTAGCTACAAGCATAGTGGTAAGAAAACCAGAGATTTACCGGACTTTAGGTCGCGGCAAACAGCCCCAAATAGTCAGTACGTAACAGGAGTCAGGTGGAATAGGGACTTTGAGTCAAGCGCAGACAAAAGTAAGAACCTAGTTTCATCATTTGGAAGGCTCCACCACAAATCTGACTGGGCAGAACAGCTTTGGAATAGCTGGAATTATAGAGGGAACTACGCTTCAGGCTGGTTGTACTCATCATTATTGGACAGTAAAGGAGGCCCCTAACTTGCTTAGCCGTTGCCTCAAAGCTCATCCTCCATCAACCCCATCAGCCTCCCTGGGACCTGCCTTACCATCTTGCAAGTAAAGGTATGGAAAGACGCTGACGGTGTGAGACTGAGTTATTAATTGCATGCCTGCACAATCCCTACCTAACGACCGACCTGAGGGAAGAGTCCCACCTGTAGGGGACCCGACATCTAGCTGCATCACCATCCCCTCAGAGATCTACAGCAGCGCTGGTATAAATTACCAGAAGACTACAGGTGGCGTCACGAACTGTATATAAATCTATCCCCTGTAAATATACCCCCCAACATACGCCAGACCGCCAGGGCCACAGACCGAGCCACCGCTACCTGTGACAATCCCATAGACTTCTACGGGCTCGGCTCTGAGTACCCCATTGCCCTGGTAACCCACAATTGTGGTGGCGGGTCGACACATATGCCTGATTTCTCAGCAGTTACATAGAAATATAGAAAGGTCCCGGAGAACATAAGCATATCTCCCAACTGGCCCGATTCAGTTGGACTGTCATAATTTGAAGGCTCAGTCTCGCGTCCAGTCAAAGATTTTCTCCCGGCTTCTAAGGCTGTGTGCACACGTTGCAGATTTGGTGTGTTTTTTTATCATGCAGATTTGCTGGCAAAAACCCGATGCCAGCAAAGTGAAGGCCCCGTCTCACATAGCGAGATCGCTATGTCTGACATGTACCAGCGACCAGCCCCCCTGCATCGCTGCGTGTGGCAGGCAGGAGACCAGCGATCAGCTTGTAACCAAGGTACACAGCGGGTTTCCAGGTGCGGGGCTGTGCCTGGAAACCTGATGTGTACCTTGGTTACCAGCTCCCTGCATCAGGGCGCTGGTATCCAACGTACACTGTGGGTAACTAGGCGATGTTACCCGCAGTGTCGTTGTCCTGTTTGGCAGCTCAGCAGCGATCATGTAGCGACACACCAGCGATCCTGATCGTTGTTGAGATCGCTGGTGTGTTGCTATGTGAGACGGGGCCCTGAGTCTCGCACACGTTGAGTATATTTGATTTGCAGATTTTCTGCAGCATGTCACTTCTGTGCGGTTTTTGCCCTGCGGTTTTTACCCATCAAATGCACAGCAAAAATGCAACATTTGAGGCTGTTTTTCTGCAGCCAAGAGATGCAGAAATGGTGCTGAAGTTTTTGCACAAAAAAAAAAAATAAAAAAAAAATTACTCAACGTGCGCACATAGCCTTATGTTACTCACCTGTGACAAGTCTTTATGCCTCCATCCGTAGCTCCTGCTCTGTTCAGTGCATAAAATAAATTGTATTACTCACCTCTCCGGCTGTCAGGTCTCTCCAAAACTAAAACATTCCAGACACTTAAAGCTATGGAAACATGAGCCCTGATGTCATGGCGGGACTTGTGAACTTGATCTATACTGCAGGCTCGGACTACAGGCAGATTATACTGAGACGTACACTGCTGTGTGTGCTACAGGGAGAAAAAGATTTCTCACCCTATAAAATAGCTACAAAATAATGGAAGACACTTGGTAATGAACAAAACAGTCTAGTTTAATGCATCTCAGAAAAACGTCTATGTGGAGCTTTAACCCCTTAAGGACAGAGCCATTTTGCAGCTTAATGACCGGGCCAATTTTTACAATTCTGACCACTGTCACTTTATGAGGTTATAACTCTGGAACGCTTTAACGAATCCCGCTGATTCTGAGATTGTTTTTTTCGTGACATATTGTACTTCACGTTAGTGGTAAAATTTCTTTGATATGACTTGTGTTTATTTATGAAAAAAACGGAAATATGGCGAAAATTTTGAAAATTTAACAATTTTCAAACTTTAAATTTTTATGCCCTTAAATCAGAGAGATATGTCACACAAATTTCTTAATAAATAACATTTCCCACATGTCTGCTTTACATCAGCACAATTTTGGGACCAAAATTTTTTTTTGTTACGAAGTTATAAGGGTTAAAAGTTGACCAGCGATTTCTCATTTTTACAACACCATTTTTTTTTAGGGACCACATCACATTTGAAGTCACTTTGAGGGGTCTATATGATAGAAAATACCAAAAAGTGACACCATTCTAAAAACTGCACCCCTCAAGGTGCTCAAAACCACATTCAAGAAGTTTATTAACCCTTCAAGTGCTTCACAGGAGCTGAAGCAATGTGGAAGGAAAAAATTGACATTTAACTTTTTTTGCAAAAGCTTTACTTCGGAACCAAGTTTTTTTATTTTCACAAGTGTTAAAAGAAAAAATGAACTACAAAATTTGTTGTGCAATTTCTTCTGAATACTTCAATACCCCATATGTGGGGGTAAACCACTTTTTGGGCGCGTGGCAGAGGTCGCAAGGGAAGGAGCGCCGTTTGACTTTTTCAACGCAGAATTGGCTGAATGCCATGTCGCGTTTAGATAGCCCCTGATGTGCCTAAACAGTGGAAACACCCCACAAGTGACCCCATTTTGGATACAAGACCCCTTAAGGAACTTATCTAGATGTGTGGTGAGAACTTTGAACCTCCAAGTGCTTCACACAAGTTTATAACCTAGAGCCGTGAAAAAAAAAAAAAAATTTTTTTCCACAAAAATGATCTTTTCACCCCAATTTTTAATTTCCCAAGGGTAATAAGACTGCAAAAGTTTTTGTGCAATTTGTCCTGAGCATGCTGATACCCCATATGTGGGGGTAAACCACTTTTTGGGCGCACGGCAGAGGTCGCAAGGGAAGGAGCGCTGTTTGACTTTTTCAACGCAGAATTGGCTGGATGCCATGTCGCGTTTAGAGAGCCCCTGATGTGCCTAAACAGTGGAAACCCCCAACAAGTGACCCCATTTTGGAAACTAGACCCCCTAAGGAACTTATCTAGATGTGTGGTGAGCACTTTGAACCTCCAAGTGATTCACACAAGTTTATAACGTAGAGCCGTGAAAATAAAAAAATCATATTTTTTCCACAAAAATGATCTTTTCACCCCAATTTTTATTTTCCCAAGGGTAACAAGACCCCAAAAGTTTTTGTGCAATTTGTCCTGAGCATGCTGATACCCCATATGTTGGGGTAAACCACTTTTTGGGCGCACGGCAGAGGTCGCAAGGGAAGGAGCTCCGTTTGACTTTTTCAACGCGGAATTGGCTGGACGCCATGTCGCATTTGTAGAGGCCCTGATGTGTCTAAACAGTGGAAACCCCCCACAAGTGACCCCATTTTGGAAACTAGACCCCCTAAGGAACTTATCTAGATGTGTGGTGAGCACTTTGAAGCCCCAAGTGCTTCACAGAAGTTTATAACGCCCGGGCGTGAAAATAAAAAATCATATTTTTTCCACAAACCTGATCGTTTAGTCCCCAATTTTTTATTTTCACAAGGGTAACAGGAGAAATTGGACAACAAAAGTTGTTGTACAATTTGTCCTGAGTATGCTGATACCCCATATATGGGGGGGGACCACTGTTTGGGTGCACGGCAGGGCTTGGAATGGAAGCAGCACCGTTTGACTTTTTCAAACCAAAATTGGCTGGAATTGAGATTTGACACCATGTCGCGTTTGGAGAGCCCCTGATGCACCTAAACAGTGGAAACCCCCCACAAGTAACACCATTTTGGAAACTAGACCACCTATGGAACTTATCTAGATCCGCTGTGAGCACTTTGAACCCCCAAGTGTTTCACAAAAGTTTATAATGCCTGGGTGTGAAAAAAAAAAAAAAACAATTTTCCACAAAAATGATTTTTTAGTCACAAATTTTTGATTTTTCACAAGGAAATTGGACCCCAAAAGTTGTTGTCCAATTTGTCCTGAGTACGCTGATACCAAATATGTGGGGGGGGAAACTGTTTTGGCGCACAGCAGGGCTTGGAAAGGAAGTAATAACGTTTTGGAATGCAGACGTTGGTGGGGGTCATGTTCCGTTTGCAGTGCCCCAGATGAGCCTAAACAGTGGAAAACCCCCACAAGTGACCCCATTTTGGAAACTAGACCCCATAAGGAACTTATCTAGATCTGTGGTGAGCACTTTGAACCTCCAAGTGTTTCACAAAAGTTTATAATGCCTGGGTGTGAAAAAAAAAAATCAATTTTCCACAAAAATGATTTTTTAGTCCCAAATTTTTGATTTTTCACAAGGAAATTGGACCCCAAAAGTTGTTGTCCAATTTGTCCTGAGTACGCTGATACCAAATATGTGGGGGGGGAACTGTTTTGGCGCACAGCAGGGCTTGGAAAGGAAGTAATAACGTTTTGGAATGCAGACGTTGGTGGGGTCATGTTCCGTTTGCAGTGCCCCAGATGAGCCTAAACAGTGGAAACCCCCCACAAGTGACCCCATTTTGGAAACTAGACCCCTTAAGGAGCTTATCTAGATGTGTGGTGAGCACTTTGAACCCCCTAGTGCTTCACAGAAATTTATAAACGCAGAGACGTGAAAATGAAAAATCATTTTTTTTCTCAAAAATGATTTTTTTAGCCAGCTATTTTTTATTTTCCCAAGGGTAATCGGAGAAATTAGAACCCCAAAATTGGTGTGCAATTTGTCCTGAGTACGCTGATACCCCATATGTTGGGGTAAACCACTGTTTGGGCGCACGGCAGGGCTCGGAAGGGAGGGAGTGCCATTTGACTTTTTGAACGCCACATCGTGTTTGGAGACCCCCTGATGTGCCTAAATAGTGGAAATCCCTCAATTCTAGCTCCAACCCTAATCCCAACACACCCCTAACCCTAATCCCAACCCTAATTCCAACCCTAATTGTAACCCTAACCTTAATTATAACCTTAATTATAACCCTAACCCTAATTGTAACCCTAACCCTAATTCTAACCCTAATTATAACCCTAACCCTAAGGCTAGGTTCATTTTGCGTTTTACCAGCCCGTTCAACACATAGCGTTTACGGGCTGGTAATGGTATAGCATAACGCGATCGCATTATGCTATACCCGCTAGCGCAGAGGAATCAGCAGATGATTCATCTGCTCTAGCGGTGACGGAGCCCAAACGCTGCAGCCCGCGTCCGAGGCTCCGTCACTGAATGATGGCACGTCGCAAACGCATGCCGCTTTACGGCATGCGTCGCGATGCGCCCTCAAATGGGGGTGAATGGCAGCGTTAACGGACTGCGTTACACCGCGTTATACCGCGGTGTAACGCAGTCCGTCTAACGGACTGCCATAACGCAGTATGAACCCAGCCTAACCCTAACGCTAATTATAACCCTTACCCTAAGGCTGCTTTCACACTTCCAGCGGGCGCCTGTCGGCGCCCCCGGCATTTTGCCGCAGCGCCGCATCAGAAAACCTGATGCGCCGCCGGCGGCCGCATGCGGTTTTTTGCCGGATGGTTTCTGATGCCCGGAGACATCAGAAACCATCCGGCAAAAACAAAAAACGTTACATGCAGCGTTTTGTCCGGCCGCCACAATGTACATTTGCGCCGCATCCGGACAAAACTGCATGCAACGCATTGACATGCGGCGCCATCCGGCGCTAATGCAAGTCAATGCAAAAAAACGCATGCGGCGCATCAGATTTTCTGATGCGGCGCTGCGGCTAAATGCCGGGGGCGCCGTCAGGCGCACACCGGATGTGTGAAACCAGCCTAATGCTAACCCTAACCCTAATTATAACCTTAACCCTAATTATAACCCTAACCCTAATTATAACCCTAACCCTAACAGAAAAATGAAAATAAATATAATTTCTACTTTTTATTATATGTCCCTAACTAAGGGGGTGATAAATGGGGGGGTTATGTACTGTTTTTTTTATTTTGATCACTGTGATAGTTTATCACAGTGATCAAAATGTACTTTTATGAGAATGAATGAAAAAAAATTTGAATCTGCCGCCAAAGCAGATCGGCGGGCGCACTGCGCATGCGCCCGCCATTTTTGTTTTGCAGGGAGAAGAAGCCGGGATCCTGGGGCCTGCGGGAGGACGGAGGACACCGGTAAGTATACGGGGGGGCGATCGGGAGACCGGGGGACCTTCATCTTCTCCCCTCTGATGTGCGATCACATCAGAGGGGAGAGAAATCATTTTTTTTTTTTTTTTTGCGATCGCGGCTATGCTTGCATAGCCGCGATCGCAACACCGGGATCGGTGAATACCGACCCGGAACATGTTCTCTGGGGTCTCGGCTACCCCCGGTAGCCGAGACCCCAGAGAATATTTGCACATCCCCCCACCAGCACAGCGGCACATAGCGGCGGGCGCACTGGGCATGCGCCCGCCATTGTCTTAACGGCGCCGGCACCGGGGGACACCAGAGGGTCCGGGGGCCACATGGATCTTATTGGGGGCCACATGGGGGTCCTGGGACCCTTTTTCTCTGTCCTCTGATGTCCGATGACATCAGAGGACAGAGAAATTAAATGGCACAACTTTTTTTTTTTTTTTTTGTTGCGGTCGCCGTTATAGGGTTAATAACGGCGATCGCAACATCGGTGTCGGTAAAAACCGACCCGATTCATGTTCTCTGGGGTCTCGGCTACCCCCGGTAGCCGAGACCCCGGAGAAAATGCGCCTCTGGGGGGCGCTATTCACTTTTTCCACAGCGCCGTTAATTAACGGCGCTGTGGTTTAAGTACCCTTAATGACCGCCGTTAAAAGGCGTATCGGCGGTCGTTAAGGGGTTAAAAAAAAGAAAAAATATAAATATACACACACAAAGAAAAACCTGATCAGCACCTCCTAGTGTGAACACGTGCAAGCTGCGGCGACTGCACAATATAGACAAAAAATTTCACAGCAGCACATGTATATGAATCTAGGCCATGTGAAAACAAGGAAAACATTAAAATCCCTCAATGAGACCAAATTCCTCAAAATTCTCCCAAAAAAAATTTTTTTATTTTTTTTTACTTACAGTGATAGATGTATGCCCATCAACCGCGGCAAGGTGACATGTTTGTCCAAAGCTGCCGGTTGGTGGCCCAGAAGTGGCTTGTAGTGTAGAGCAGGGACCCATGAGAGGGAGGTCACCTTGCCGCGGTTGATGGCATACATGAATTGGCCAATTTATGCGCTAAGAACCTTCATTTTTCATCTATCACTGTAAGTAAAAAAAATTTCAACATTTTTTTTTTGAGAATTTTGAGGAATTTGGTCTCATTGAGGGTTTTTAATGTTTTCACATGGCCTAGATTCCTACACATGTGCTGCTGTGAAATTATATATATCTGGAGTTACTTTACTAAGTGCAGAATCCCAGCTTTTCTGTGCTATAAAAAGCACATTAAGAAGGCAGCTTCACATCTGCACTAGAAAAATCAGATAAGGGAGAGTACTGACACCTGCAGAAAACAAATAACAGTATTTCTGCAACATGTGAACACGGCCTTACAGAGAAAAAAAGGCCAAATGTGATAGTAACGCTACACAAGAGATGAGAGTGATCAGGCGGCACAGCTCTGGACTACAATAAAATGGCAGCCAACTCCTGCGACAGCTGAGAGCCGGACTGTGCTGTTACCAGCGGAGGCGGCCACATTGGAGGAGACGCAGGGTCCTGAGCTCAGGTGAGACTATTCACAGTGTGTAGTTATCATGCTCAGACATTTACACATCAGATAAAAATGGCCGCCCGCAGCAGCTGCATAAAACCCAGATACATGTTAATATTGGACAAGCCATTTTATATTAATGTCAGATACTAAAGTGAATTTTGCCACATTCCATTTAATACAGACATCTTTCAAGTTTTGTTTTTTTTTGGGCAGGGGAGTTACCAGTGAGACAATTAGAAAGTGACATTATTGCAGAACTGCTGTTTTTATATCCATTTCCCTGAGGGGAAAATAAGATATCGATCCTAAATGGCAGAATGAAGACACAGCCAAGGACCGGCCCTAATCCAGCTACATCAGAAAAATGGGGGCGGCTTTAGAAGAGAAAAAAAAATGCAAAGGTCAAGAGGGGTTAAGAGGTTTCCTATCAGTAAGAGAAAATGCAGATCCACATTACATCCTGCACATAGTCCTGCTCTCAGCTCTGGAGGCCAGACTGACACATTGTAACAAAGCACCAGAGAGACAGCTGTGCAGCTGCTGATGTGTACAGCGCCCAGGAGGTGATCTACTCCAGATATAACTGTATCCGCTTCTAGTGGTGGCTTCCATGTTCCCACACAAGTCCTCACTACTGATGTCAGGACAACACTCCGCTATTATACAGCGTTGTCTCTATGGCAGTAGGGGAATTGGAGACTTTTATAAAGTTATCCCCCCGTGTTTTATCTCCATATTTTCTAGGAGCCATCATATAATCATATGTGTCGACCCGCCACCACAATTGTGGGTTACCAGGGCAATGGGGTACTCAGAGCCGAGCCCATGGAAGTCTATGGGGTTTGTCACAGGTAGCGGTGGCTCGGTCTGTGGCCCTGGCGGTCTGGCGTATGTTGGGGGGATATTTACAGGGGGTAGATTTATATACAGTTCGTGACGCCACCTGTAGTCTTCTGGTAATTTATACCAGCGCTGCTGTAGATCTCTGAGGGGATGGTGATGCAGCTAGATGTCGGGTCCCCTACAGGTGGGACTCTTCCCTCAGGTCGGTAGTTAGGTAGGGATTGTGCAGGCATGCAATTAATAACTCAGTCTCACACCGTCAGCGTCTTTCCATACCTTTACTTGTAAGATGTTCAGGCAGGTCCCAGGGAGGCTGATCCAAGGAGAGTGTATTTTGAGACAGCAGCTGGACAAGTTAGGGGCCTCCTTTACTTTCAACACAATGAGTACAACCAGCCTGAAGCGTAGTTCCCTCAATAACTCCAGCTAATCCATAGCTGTACTGCCCAGTCAGTTTTGTGGTAGGAGCCTTCCTGTGAGAGAGCTGAATTCTTATCTTGTCGTGCACTGACTCAAAGTCTTCACTCCCCCTGACCCCAGTTACGTACTGACTATATGGGGCTGTTTGCCGCGACCTAAGGTCCGGTAAATCCCTGGTTTTCTTACCACTATGCTTGAAGCTAATTGTGATCCTTCGGTCCCCAGTGACCGGTTGCAATGTGCAGGACTTCTTCAATCCAGAAGCACTTTTCCAATAATCTTTCCACTGTGCCTTTCGCCTTGTCCTCGCTGGTAGCATAAACACTCACACTTGCAAAAAGTCGGGTAATCACTTCCTTCTTCACTTCCTACGAAGTTAGTTACAGATTCTCAGTTATCACTAGGCAGGAGCACGTCTCTGAACCTTTCACTGTCCTTTAGACAGGTGACTGAAGTCTTTCTGCACTAAGCTTCTTCTTTCTTTCAATGTATTCAGGTGAGGTACAGCTCTGACTAGGCTGAGGTGAATTAGACCACCTGTACTAGCCTCCACTTTCTGAACTGATGATGAGCTGGCTCGACGGCTTCCTCCCTCCAGCTAGACTCCAGACGTCCTCTCTGTCCGAAGACAGGAAACAGAACTCCCTCTTCTAAAATCACTCAACCAATATACACCCTGACCACTCCCTAACAAGTAACTACACTACCCTAAGGGTGTGTCTAGTGTATGTTGAGTGAATGGATATTGAGCATTAAACTGCTGTCTCGCCACACACTCTCCAGGGTACTGCGTGTGCCTAACACCAGGGCTACACATTCCCCCATGGTAAAAGACAGCACTCCCGGGCTGTAAAATACAAAAGAGACATTTTGTTTATGCATTAAAACATCAACAATAAACAGTAATTCGTCCCATCCGGGAGGTGAGGATATCTTGAACGTTGCGATAAAACATTATAGAAAAATACAATTATTAAATAGCATTCAATAAATATACAGTATTCTTGTGAAGGACCCGCACCAAACCTTCAACGTGGGTCCTGGGTGGGCTGCAGGACATCCGAATGCAGACCTCACTCAGTGCCACACCACACGGGTTTTCTGTTCAGAGGTAGTTGTGCTGGTTTTATGTAAAACCAAGATAAAGCACCGAAGCGCAACTATATACAAATAAGTTCTGGGTTGGCACAGTCCTCAACCTCAAAGTCCATTGTAAAACAAAGACACAGATATAATATCACATTATCATAATACTAAAGTGCAACTTTTTCTGGTTACCCAGCCGGGCATTCTACGGTTAGAAATACATATATATATTATATACGTTATACTCTTCAACTTGTGCAAAAATTTGTAAAACATTCTTAAACTTTCTACAATTTTACTTATGGTAGACCCTATATGGATCTCACCGATTCTTCTTTACTATTTATTCATTTTCAAATACACTTTCCACCCCGGGGGCTGGAACAATGCAATGGGCCCTAGATCCCAGGACTAACAAATCATGCGCTGCGATTAGGGTCTGGGTCGCCACAGTTCTCGTGCGAACCTCTAGGGGCGCAACGGGTACATTCTCCTCACGAGACACCGATTGCGTTTCAATCACAGTTAACGATATGGACCGTGTCATGGATTGCGATTGAGACTGGGTCGCATATTGCGATGTAGAGGTGGCTTTCCTTTGCGATGAACTTGCAGGGGGCGATGCTGGGGCACGGCCGGATACTGCTTGAGCTGGAGACGGGGACGCTGCGGTAGTGGTGACGTTACCTGCGTTTGGGACGGGGTCACGGACGACTGTGACGTTAAAGGCATACCATCCCTTCATTCCCCAGTGCCGTGTGTACGTGACAATGTCTCCATTTACTAAGTCCCTCCCGGGATGGCCTTGCGGTAGGTGGGATCCTACGTCCCTGCGACTAACAAAGACCCCTGGGTAGAGGCCCGGTTCACGGATGAAGCCCCAGCCCTTCCGGAGCTGGAACTCAGTCACACACCCCTGCCGCCGCGGTTCCCTCAGGGTACCTTTCTCTCTCCGGACACTCTCCTTGTCCGCGATCAGCTCTGCATGTTGTCGCTGACGATTCCGCTGAGCTTCCCGCTCTTCCTCCTGCTGGCGTTTCTGCTTCTCCTCACGACGCTGCCACTCACGTTCCCACTGGGCGGTGTAGGCGACGTCATCCAGGCGCGCCATCTCGTCCCAGTCGACGTCTGGTAACGACGGACAGGACCCCTCCGGAGTCCCTGCCGGGGACCGATCATCTGCTGCGGCCTCCTGGCCGGGCGGGAGTTCCGGAACTGGCAGTACCTCCTCAACCTCCTTCGCCTCCACCGCTTCACCGGTGGGATCAGGATCGGTACTTTCGGGGGCAGCCTCCGGTTGCTCCTTCGCCTTGGGCAGCAGAATCTTCGGTAACTCGAATCGTGGGGGGTCGTTGAGGGGAGAGATCACCGCGTCCCACAGCCTCCGCTGCTCCAGGTTACGCCGGCGTCTCTCGATCTCTTCAAATCCAGGTTGGTGCTGGACCATCTTCTTCAGGCGTGCATTTTCTTCCTGAATTTCTAGCAACGCCTGCTGCAGGTGCAGGACCACGGATAACTCCGGTGCTGGTGGCAGCTTGGCTGGGGCACGGGGCCTGCCTTCCTCCGCTTCCCTGCTCGGCTGCACACGTCCTGCTTCCATGATGTTCCAGAAGATTCTCTCTTCTTCCTCCAGAGACATCCGGTCTCTTCCGTGGAGGCGGGGTTTGCGTCTCCTCCTCTTTGCAGGAAAGGTGAAGAGGAGGCGGACCTCCTTTGCTGTAGGGCAGGATCGCATATTGTAATAGCACTTTGAGAGGGCAGGCATTTTCTTCGCGCCACTGGGGGGTACACGCCCACGAAGGTACGCCCACCTTCTTCTCCAGCGCCTGAGGGCGCGAATATGGCGACAAAGATGGCGATTTTTGGCGCCAAAAGTGCAAACAGTCCTTTTCACAAAAACAACTCCATAGGCACACAGGGCTCGCAATTTTGCGAGTTTCGCATCCTGTTCGTGACGCCAAGTTTTTTGTGTCGACCCGCCACCACAATTGTGGGTTACCAGGGCAATGGGGTACTCAGAGCCGAGCCCATGGAAGTCTATGGGGTTTGTCACAGGTAGCGGTGGCTCGGTCTGTGGCCCTGGCGGTCTGGCGTATGTTGGGGGGGATATTTACAGGGGGTAGATTTATATACAGTTCGTGACGCCACTTGTAGTCTTCTGGTAATTTATACCAGCGCTGCTGTAGATCTCTGAGGGGATGGTGATGCAGCTAGATGTCGGGTCCCCTACAGGTGGGACTCTTCCCTCAGGTCGGTAGTTAGGTAGGGATTGTGCAGGCATGCAATTAATAACTCAGTCTCACACCGTCAGCGTCTTTCCATACCTTTACTTGTAAGATGTTCAGGCAGGTCCCAGGGAGGCTGATCCAAGGAGAGTGTATTTTGAGACAGCAGCTGGGCAAGTTAGGGGCCTCCTTTACTTTCAACACAATGAGTACAACCAGCCTGAAGCGTAGTTCCCTCAATAACTCCAGCTAATCCATAGCTGTACTGCCCAGTCAGTTTTGTGGTAGGAGCCTTCCTGTGAGAGAGCTGAATTCTTATCTTGTCGTGCACTGACTCAAAGTCTTCACTCCCCCTGACCCCAGTTACGTACTGACTATATGGGGCTGTTTGCCGCGACCTAAGGTCCGGTAAATCCCTGGTTTTCTTACCACTATGCTTGAAGCTAATAGTGATCCTTCGGTCCCCAGTGACCGGTTGCAATGTGCAGGACTTCTTCAATCCAGAAGCACTTTTCCAATAATCTTTCCACTGTGCCTTTCGCCTTGTCCTCGCTGGTAGCATAAACACTCACACTTGCAAAAAGTCGGGTAATCACTTCCTTCTTCACTTCCTACGAAGTTAGTTACAG
Source organism: Oophaga sylvatica (assembly GCA_033576555.1). NCBI lineage: Eukaryota > Metazoa > Chordata > Amphibia > Anura > Dendrobatidae > Oophaga > Oophaga sylvatica. Next base: position 37,528 of record JARQOD010003016.1, read on the forward strand.
ATTCTCAGTTATCACTAGGCAGGAGCACGTCTCTGAACCTTTCACTGTCCTTTAGACAGGTGACTGAAGTCTTTCTGCACTAAGCTTCTTCTTTCTTTCAATGTATTCAGGTGAGGTACAGCTCTGACTAGGCTGAGGTGAATTAGACCACCTGTACTAGCCTCCACTTTCTGAACTGATGATGAGCTGGCTCGACGGCTTCCTCCCTCCAGCTAGACTCCAGACGTCCTCTCTGTCCGAAGACAGGAAACAGAACTCCCTCTTCTAAAATCACTCAACCAATATACACCCTGACCACTCCCTAACAAGTAACTACACTACCCTAAGGGTGTGTCTAGTGTATGTTGAGTGAATGGATATTGAGCATTAAACTGCTGTCTCGCCACACACTCTCCAGGGTACTGCGTGTGCCTAACACCAGGGCTACACACATACACCAGACTAAATACTCAGATTCCATTATTCTTCCTACCATTATCCACAACAGATAACAATTCAGAAGCATCATGGCTCTCCCTGGACCATCTGCCTCAGTTACTGAGCACTACCAGGTATCATGGCTCTCCCTGGACCATCTGCCTCAGTTACTGAGTACTACCAGATATCATGGCTCTCCCTGGACCATCTGCCTCAGTTACTGAGTGCTACCAGATATCATGGCTCTCCCTGGACCATCTGCCTCAGTTACTGAGCACTACCAGGTATCATGGCTCTCCCTGGACCATCTGCCTCAGTTACTGAGCACTACCAGGTATCATGGCTCTCCCTGGACCATCTGCCTCAGTTACTGTGCACTACCAGGTATCATGGCTCTCCCTGGACCATCTGCCTCAGTTACTGAGTACTACCAGGTATCATGGCTCTCCCTGGACCATCTGCGTCAGTTACTGAGTGCTACCAGGTATCATGGCTCTCCCTGGACCATCTGCCTCAGTTACTGAGTACTACCAGGTATCATGGCTCTCCCTGGACCATCTGCCTCAGTTACTGAGCACTACCAGGTATCATGGCTCTCCCTGGACCACCTGCCTCAGTTACTGAGTACTACCAGGTATCATGGCTCTCCCTGGACCATCTGCCTCAGTTACTGAGCACTACCAGGTATCATGGCTGGGCTGGAGCTCTGGTTCCACCTAAGGCCTCTTTCACACATCCGTCTTTTTGTATCAGGCATGATCCGTTGAACACCTGAATGGACGGATCCGGCGCTGAAACAAAAAAACCGATGCAACGGATCCGGTTTTTTGCTGGATCCGACCTGAACTTTTGAACCCAGAAAAAGAGGGTTTTGGATGCCCGGAGTCACTGGAAAATGTAGTAGTAGTAGTAATAGTAGTCCCTGTTTTCCAGAATCCGGATCAGACTTTTGCCGGATTGCACAAAAGTCTGATCCGGTTCCATTGACTTCTATTGTTTCTGGCCGCCTGATGCGCCGCTTCAGGCACATCAGGCGGCTCCGGCAAAAAAAAAAAACGTTACATGCACCGTTTTGTCCGGCCGCCGGAATGTACATTTCTGCCGGATCCGGACAAAAACGGATACAACGCAATGACATCAGGCACGATCCAGCGCTAATGAAAGTCAATGGTAAAAAAACGCATCCGGTACCGGATCCGTTTTTTTACCAACACGCCGGATCATGCCTGATACAAAAAGACGGATGTGTGAAAGAGGCCTTAGACATCAAATATAGACAATGTCAAACATGCTAGATAACTTGTAAAATCCCATGTAATAATGACATGAAAAACCATATACTGGCACAAATAGATTGAGAGAAAAGATATTGAGGCTGCTGGTGACCTGTGAGGATATACAGACAAGAATAAAACGGCCCCATGCGTATCACCACTCAGCAATGTGGCTTCATCAGGGAGCTGTTACATTAAAGGCGTGGAAAAGCATCACAGAGGAGGAAACCCAGCGTTTTGTGACATCCATGGGGCAGAGAGTATCGCTGGGAATAATATTCTAGGAATCTATCTGCTTGTTTATGGGGCTCATATATAAGGTGCATTCTCTACAGGGAGAAGCCTGGATCGATGTCTCCTTCAGCCCCCAGAAGAGAATAAGCCCTGTTATCTCCTAGTATCTCTGGTATAAACCAGCATCTTCTCTCCCTTCCTAATAGAAAGGTCTTCCAGTGGCCTCGATCATCAGTGATGTGTAAGTGGACTTCTAGTAGGGTGCAGGGACATTTTGTGTCCTAAGGTTTTACGTCGTGTTGACAGCACTTCATGTTGATGATTCCGTCTCTTCATAAAGCGGAGGCCGGTGAGATACAGATCCCTCTTATCACTGATTTATGCGCCTCCCACATGATAGGACCTGGGGGGACTGAATCTTTACTTACAGTAAAGTGGTCTCTGAATTATGGTGACTCATCTCTGTGGACTGGATTCTGCAGTAGGGAATCATTCTATCTCCAGTGGCATTCCCTCCTCGGAGAGGAGACCGGAAACAGGTTTACACCGGCTGGTGCCTGATCTGACCAAGAGATCCGGCCAATGTCCTCAGATAAAGACCGTCTCACAGCCAGGAGATTGCCCCGAAAGAAATCTATCCGTGTCTGTGTGGAATGGGGATGTGACCAGAGCGCGGATTGTCCAGCAGGTGGGTTAGATACGCACCAGAGGTCATAGAGACCTGTCTGACCTTACAGGCGGGCTACACTGAGGCCCCTGATCATGTGACCCTGACTCCTCCCCTGTGACCTCATCACAGGTCCTGTGCGCACACAGCAGCCATATATGTGGAGTGCGGCATGTGACCCTGACTCCTCCCCCTGTGACCTCATCACAGGTCCTGTGCGCACAGAGCAGCCATATATGTGGAGTGCGGCACTGACCCTGACTCCTCCCCTGTGACCTCATCACAGGTCCTGTGCGCACACAGCAGCCATATATGTAGAGTGCGGCATGTGACCCTGACTCCTCCCCTGTGACCTCATCACAGGTCCTGTGCGCACAGAGCAGCCATATATGTGGTGTGCAGCACGTGACCCTGACTCCTCCCCCTGTGACCTCATCACAGGTCCTGTGCGCACACAGCAGCCATATATGTGGTGTGCAGCGCCTGACCCTGACTCCTCCCCTGTGACCTCATCACAGGGTCCTGTGAGCACACAGCAGCCATATATGTGGTGTGCGGCATGTGACCATGACTCCTCCCCCTGTGACCTCATCACAGGTCCTGTGCGCACAGAGCAGCCATATATGTAGTGTGCAGCAGTGACCCTGACTCCTCCCCCTGTGACCTCATCACAGGTCCTGTGCGCACACAGCAGCCATATATGTGGAGTGCGACACGTGACCCTGACTCCTCCCCCTGTGACCTCATCACAGGTCCTGTGCGCACATAGCAGCCATATATGTGGAGTGCGGAACTGACCCTGACTCCTCCCCCTGTGACCTCATCACAGGTCCTGTGCGCACAGAGCAGCCATATATGTGGTGTGCAGTACATGACCCTGAGTCCTCCCCCTGTGACCTCATCACAGGTCCTGTGAGCACAGAGCAGCTATATATGTGGTGTGCGGCACATGACCCTGACTCCTCCCCCTGTGACCTCATCACAGGTCCTGTTCACACAAAACAGTCATATATGTGGAGTGCGGTACGTGACCCTGACTCCTCCCCCCTGTGACCTCATCACAGGTCTTGTGCGCACAGAGCAGCCATATATGTGGTGTGCGGCATGTGACCCTGACTCCTCCCCCTGTGACCTCATCACAGGTCCTGTGTGCACACAGCAGCCATATATGTGGTGTGAGGTATGTGACCCTGACTCCTCCCCCTGTGACCTCATCACAGGTCTTGTGCGCACAGCAGTCATATATGTGGTGCGACAGGTGACCCTGACTCCTCCCCCTGTGACCTCATCACAGGTCCTGTGCGCACAGAGCAGCCATATATGTAGTGTGCAGCAGTGACCCTGACTCCTCCCCCTGTGACCTCATCACAGGTCCTGTGCGCACACAGCAGCCATATATGTGGAGTGCGACACGTGACCCTGACTCCTCCCCCTGTGACCTCATCACAGGTCCTGTGCGCACAGAGCAGCCATATATGTGGAGTGCGGAACTGACCCTGACTCCTCCCCCTGTGACCTCATCACAGGTCCTGTGCGCACAGAGCAGCCATATATGTGGTGTGCAGTACATGACCCTGAGTCCTCCCCCTGTGACCTCATCACAGGTCCTGTGAGCACAGAGCAGCTATATATGTGGTGTGCGGCACATGACCCTGACTCCTCCCCCTGTGACCTCATCACAGGTCCTGTTCACACAAAACAGTCATATATGTGGAGTGCGGTACGTGACCCTGACTCCTCCCCCTGTGACCTCATCACAGGTCTTGTGCGCACAGAGCAGCCATATATGTGGTGTGCGGCATGTGACCCTGACTCCTCCCCCTGTGACCTCATCACAGGTCCTGTGTGCACACAGCAGCCATATATGTGGTGTGAGGTATGTGACCCTGACTCCTCCCCCTGTGACCTCATCACAGGTCTTGTGCGCACAGCAGTCATATATGTGGTGCGACAGGTGACCCTGACTCCTCCCCCTGTGACCTCATCACAGGTCCTGTGCGCACAGAGCAGCCATATATGTGGAGTGTGGCACATGACCCTGACTCCTCCCCCTGTGACCTCATCACAGGTCCTGTGCGCACAGAGCAGCCATATATGTGGTGCGTGTCATGTGACCCTGACTCCTCCTCCCCGTGCCACAGCATCAATGTCGTGTGGCATGACCCGAGCTCAGTGCCCAAATATATGTGGTGTGCGGCATGACCCTGACTCCTCCCCCTGTGACCTCTTCACAGGTCCTGTGCGCACACAGCAGCCATAATATGTGTGTGTGCGACATGTGACCCTGACTACTCCCCCTGTGACCTCTCACAGGTCCTGTGAGCACACAGCAGCCAAATATGTGGTGTGCGACATGTGACCCTGACTCCTCCCCTGTGACCTCATCACAGGTCTGTGCGCACAGCAGTCATATATGTGGTGTGCGACATGTGACCCTGACTCCTCCCCTGTGACCTCTTCACAGGTCCTGTGAGCACACAGCAGCCAAATATGTGGTGTGCGGCACGTGACCCTGACTCCTCCCCCTGTGACCTCATCACAGTCCTGTGCGCACAGAGCAGCCATATATGTGTGTACGGCACTGACCCTGACTCCTCCCCCTGTGACCTCATCACAGGTCCTGTGCGACAGAGCAGCCATATATGTGGTGTGCGCATGACCCTGACTCCTCCCCTGTGACCTCTTCACAGGTCCTGTGCGCACACAGCAGCCATATATGTGGTGTGCGACATGTGACCCTGACTCCTCCCCTGTGACCTCTTCACAGGTCCTGGACACAGCAGCCAATATGTGTGTGCGACATGTGACCCTGACTCCTCCTCCTGTGACCTCATCACAGGTCTTGTGCGCACAGCAGTCATATGTGGTGTGCGACATGGACCCTGACTCTCCCCCTGTGACCTCTTCACAGGTCCTGTGGCACAAGCAGCCAATATGTGGTGTCGGCACGTGACCCTGACTCCTCCCCCTGTGACCTCATCACAGGTCCTGTGCGCACAGAGCAGCCATATATGTGGTGTGCGGCACGTGACCCTGACTCCTCCCCCTGTGACCTCATCACAGGTCCTGTGCGCACAGAGCAGCCATATATGTGTGTGCGGCACGTGACCCTGACTCCTCCCCCTGTGACCTCATCACAGGTCCTGTGCGAACAGAGCAGCATATATGTGTGTGCGGCATGTACGCTGACTCCTCCCCTGTGACCTCATCACAGGTCTGTGAGCCACAGCAGCCATATATGTGGTGTGCGACATGTGACCCTGACTCCTCCCCCTGTGACCTTCACAGGTCTTGTGCGCACAGCAGCCATATATGTGGTGTGCGGCAGTGACCCTGACTCCTCCCCCTGTGACCTCATCACAGGTCCTGTGCGCACAGAGCAGCCATATATGTGGTGTGCGGCATGTGACCTGACTCCTCCCCCTGTGACCTCATCACAGGTCCTGTGCCACAAGCAGTCCATATATGTGGGTGCGGACGTGACCCTGACTCCTCCCCCTGTGACCTCATCACAGGTCCTTGTGCGCACAGAGCAGCCATATATGTGGTGTCGGCATGTGACCCTGACTCCTCCCCCTGTGACCTCATCACAGGTCCTGTGCGCACAGCAGCATATATGTGTGTGCGACATGTGACCCTGACTCCTCCCCCTGTGACCTCATCACAGGTCCTGTGCGCACAGAGCAGCCATATATGTAGTGTGTGCGACATGACCCTGACTCCTCCCCCTGTGACCTCATCACAGGTCCTGTGCGCACTATGTGGTGTGCGAAACATGTGACCCTGACTCCTCCCCCTGTGACCTCATCACAGGTCCTGTGAGCAACAGCAGCCAAATATGTGTGTGCGACATGTGACCCTGACTCCTCCCCCTGTGACCTCATCACAGGTCTTGTGCGCACAGCAGTCCATATATGTGGTGTGCATGTGACCCTGACTACCTCCCCCTGTGACCTCATCACAGGTCCTGTGGCACAGAGCAGCCATATATGTGGTGTGCGGCACGTGACCCTGACTCCTCCCCCTGTGACCTCTCACAGGTCCTGTGCGCACACAGCAGCCATATATGTGGTGTGCGGCAGTGACCCTGACTCCTCCCCCTGTGACCTCTTCACAGGTCCTGTGGCACAGAGCAGCCAAATATGTGGTGTGCGACGTGACCCTGACTCCTCCCCTGTGACCTCATCACAGGTCTGTGCGAACAAGCAGCCATATATGTGGTGTGCGCATGTGACGCTGACTCCTCCCCCTGTGACCTCTCACAGGTCCTGTGAGCACACAGCAGCCAAATATGTGGTGTGCGCATGTGACCCTGACTCCTCCCCCTGTGACCTCATCACAGGTCTGTGCGCACAAGCAGCCATATAAGTGGTGCGCAGGTGACCCTGCTCCTCCCCCTGTGACCTCATCACAGGTCCTGTGCGCACAGAGCAGCCATATAGTGTGTGTGCGGCATGAAGCTGACTCCTCCCCCTGTGACCTCTCACAGGTCCTGTGGCACACAGCAGCCATATATGTGGTGTGCGACATGTGACCCTGACTCCTCCCCCTGTGACCTCTCACAGGTCCTGTGGCACACAGCAGCCAATATTTGTGCGACTGGACCCTGACTCTCTCCCCTGGACCTCATCACAGGTCTGTGCGCACAGCAGCCATATAGTGGTGTGGACATGGACCCTGACTCCTCCCCCTGTGACCTCTCACAGGTCCTGTGGCACAAGCAGCCAAATATGTGGTGGTGCAGTGACCCTGACTCCTCCCCCTGTGACCTCATCACAGGTCCTGTGCGCACAGAGCAGCCATATATGTGGTGTGCGGCATGACCCTGACTCCTCCCCCTGTGACCTCTCACAGGTCCTGTGCGCACAAGCAGCCATATATGTGGTGTGCGCAGTGACCCTGACTCCTCCCCCTGTGACCTCTTCACAGGTCCTGTGGCAACAGAGCAAAATGTGTGTGCGCATGTGACCTGACTCCTCCCCTGTGACCTCATCACAGGTCTTGTGCCACAGCAGCATATATGTGGTGTGCGACATGTGACCCTGACTCCTCCCCCTGTGACCTCATCACAGGTCCTGTGCGCACAAGCAGCCATATATGTGGTGTGCGACGGTGACCCTGACTCCTCCCCCTGTGACCTCATCACAGGTCCTGTGCGCACAGAGCAGCCATATATGTGGTGTCGGCACGTGACCCTGACTCCTCCCCCTGTGACCTCATCACAGGTCCTGTGAGCACAAGCAGCCATAATATGTGGTGTGCGACATGACCCTGACTCCTCCCCTGTGACCTCTCACAGGTCCTGTGCGCACACAGCAGCCATATATGTGGTGTGCGACATGTGACCCTGACTCCTCCCCTGTGACCTCTTCACAGGTCCTGTGAGCACACAGCAGCCAAATATGTGGTGTGCGACATGTGACCCTGACTCCTCCCCTGTGACCCATCACAGGTCTGTGCGCACAGCAGTCATATAGTGGTGGTGCGATGTGACCCTGACTCCTCCCCCTGTGACCTCTACACAGGTCCTGTGCGCACAAGCAGCCATATATGTGGTGTGCGGCAGTGACCCTGACTCCTCCCCCTGTGACCTCTTCACAGGTCCTGTGCGCACACAGCAGCCATATATGTGGTGTGCGGCACGTGACCCTGACTCCTCCCCCTGTGACCTCTCACAGGTCCTGTGCGCACAGAGCAGCCAATATATGTGGTGTGCGGACATGTGACCCTGACTCCTCCCCTGTGACCTCATCACAGGTCCTGTGCGCACAGAGCAGCCATATATGTGGTGTGCGGCATGTGACCCTGACTCCTCCCCCGTGACCTCTTCACAGGTCCTGTGAGCACACAGCAGCCATATATGTGGTGTGCGCACTGTGACCCTGACTCCTCCCCCTGTGACCTCATCACAGGTCCTGTGCGCACAAGCAGCCATATATGTGGTGTGCGACAGTGACCCTGACTCCTCCCCTGTGACCTCATCACAGGTCCTGTGCGCACAGAGCAGCCATATATGTGGTGTGCGCATGTGAACCCTGACTCCTCCCCCTGTGACCTCATCACAGGTCCTGTGAGCACACAGCAGCCATATATGTGGTGTGCGACATGTGACCCTGACTCCTCCCCTGTGACCTTGTCTCGACCACAATTGTGGGTTTCCAGGGATATGGGGTACTCGGAGCCGAGCCCATGAAAGTCTATGGGATTTGTGTCACTGGCAGCGGTGGCTCGTTCCGTGTCCCTGGCGGTCAGGTGTATGATGGGGGGGATTATTTACAGGGGATTGGTAGATAACAGTTCGTGACGCCACCTGTAGTTTTCTAGTCACTAAGACCAGCGCTGCTGTAGATCTCTGAGGGGATGTTGTGGCAGCTAGATGACGGGTCCCCCACAGGTGGGACTGGTCCCTCAAAGTCTATGGTATTAACGATGTAGGGTGCAGATAAATGAATCAGTCTCACACCATCCAGCGTCTTTCCATACCTTTTACTTGTCAGATGTTAGGCAGGTCCCGGGGAGGCTGGTCGGGGTGGAGAATGTGCTTCGAGATAACAGCTGAACAGGTTAGAGGCCTCCTTTACTTCCAATATGATGAGTCCAACTAGCATAGAGCTAACTTAACTCCGAATACTCCAGCTAACTCCATAGCTGTACTGCCCGGTCAGCATTGTGGTGGAGCCTTCCAGTGATGAAACTAGGTTCTTCTATGCTAGGCCTAGCTCAAAGTCCCTATTCCACCTGACTCCGGTTACGTACCGACTCTCCAAGGGCTGCTTTCTGCGACCTAAGGTCCAGTAAGACTCTGGTTGTTCCGTTACTATGCGTGAAGCGATAGCAACACTTCAGTCCCCAGTGACCGGGTAAATTGTGCAGGTAATCCTATACCTAAGGCACTGCTCTAATTCCTTCCACTGCGCCCTTCGCCCTGTTCGCGCTCTTAACATAAGCACTCCACACTTCCTAGGATGGTAGTAAAAGTCAATCCTTTCTTACTTCTTCCTTGGAGCTCGCTGACAGATTCTCAGTATTCTCCTAGTTCAGGAACACATCAACTGAACTTCACTGTCCTTGGGACAGGCGACTGAAGTTTCTGCTGCAAACTTCCCTTTCTCCAAAGCTGTCTCCGTCTGTCTGACTTTAGCTCACACAGAGCTCTGACAGGAAATGCAATCTGATCTCCTCTCCTCCTGCACAGACTGCACACTGGTGGGATGACTCACTCCTGAGCCACCCGAGCTAGACTGACCTGTCCGACGACAGGAAACTGACTGACTGACTGAGCTCTGCTGCATGTCACTACCTTATATACCCTATGGGTGTGTCCAAGTGTGTGATGAAGTGAATGGATATCAAGCATTAAACTGTTACCTCTCTGCACATCCTCCAGGGTTTTATGTGTGCCTTACACACCAGGGCTACACAACCTCATCACAGGTCCTGTGCGAACAGAGCAGCCATATATGTGGTGTGCGGCATGTGATGCTGACTCCTCCCCTGTGACCTCATCACAGGTCCTGTGAGCACACAGCAGCCATATATGTGGTGTGCGACATGTGACCCTGACTCCTCCCCCTGTGACCTCATCACAGGTCTTGTGCGCACAGCAGCCATATAAGTGGTGCGACAGGTGACCCTGACTCCTCCCCCTGTGACCTCATCACAGGTCCTGTGCGCACAGAGCAGCCATATATGTGGAGTGTGGCATGTGACCCTGACTCCATCCCCTGTGACCTCATCACAGGTCCTGTGAGCACAGAGCAGCCATATATGTGGTGCGTGTCATGTGACCCTGACTCCTCCCCCTGTGACCTCATCACAGGTCCTGTGCGCACAGAGCAGCCATATATGTGGTGTGCGGCACGTGACCCTGACTCCTCCCCCTATGACGTCATCACAGGTCCTGTGCGCACAGAGCAGCCATATATGTGGAGTGCGGCTCTGCAGGTGGAGGTATGTGGAGATTCCCCATTCCTGAGCGCGGGGGACATTAACCCCTTCAGCACTGAGACTTTTTTGGGGTTTTTGTTCTCACTTTACAAGAATCTTGGTTATGTTCCTTTTACACTGAGAAATACGAGACAAATAAACCTGGATCACTCCCATAGTGCGGGGCCCCACACAGTATACTGTCCCCCAGTACCACCATCCCCAATTTTATTTTGCATTTTTATTTTTCATGTAATATATAGAAGCCAAAGAGAAAATACTAAAATATCCCCATAATATCCAGAGGAACCAAACTCTGTACATGGAGACATTGGCCTCATAGATCTCCTGTCTTGTGTTCTTACAAACAAGCTTTTCTAAAAGCCTCAAACTTCTGTGTGTGAATCAGAGCTGAGATCTAACGTGATAGAAGATTACAGTGCGGGGAAGACGGGAAACATTCATATAGACGCCGGCGGTTATGGAGTCAGGGACCGACTCTGACAAATATGTCTCTAGAGCCGCAGTAGAAGATGAAGATGTCGTCCTCATCATGAAGTAGTTATTCCTCATGTCACGTGTAATGAATATCTCCTGCAGTATTACTAATGCCGATTCCAGGGTCGGTAATGAGAGGAGAATTAGCGTTATGGAAGATGAGTCTATGAGGAACGTATTCAGCTGCCGACTCGAGGAAGAAACTGCTTGTTGTCTGTGGCCTAAATATATAGGTTTTATTAGTAGATGTAAAGAAGAAAACTAAATCCTGTAAATAATAAATCTCCTCATATGTTTCCCTTATTATCTCCAGTAATTGTATTATTACAGGATTCTTATGATGTTACATCGCCTCATCTTCTTCTCATTCAGGTCTCTACAATATCGGATCCTCTCAGTGAAGATCTTCTACAGAAGAGAATTTTCCTAATTTATCCATCAAGGATTGATATGGACAGAGACAAGATGGCGGAGAGGATATTACACCTCACCCTAGAGATCCTCTTCCGTCTCACTGGAGAGGTGAGAGATTCTGATGACGTCACATTACATCATTCTATCTATGGGAATAACGGACAGAACTGGAGAGGTGAGGACTCTGGAAATGTCTGTAGTGAGATTTATTAATGTGTCTCTCCATTACCAGGATTACAGAGTGGTGAAGAAGACCTCTAGTGATTGCTGTCAGGACCCTGTGTCTGAGGGATGGGGAAGACCCTGAGCCCAATCAGGGGGCCTCCACCTCACCCCTGATCCATGAGGACATCAATGACCAGAAGATCCTAGAACTCATCTGCAAGATGATTGAGCTGCTGACTGGAGAGGTGACAGTGCTGGGAATGCTGGGACATTATACAGTAACACTATGAAGGGATCGGGGGATGACGGTATCATTGTATGTGTCAGGTTCCTATAAGGTGTGAGGAGGTCACTGTCTATTTCTCCATGGAGGAGTGGGAGTATTTAGAAGGACACAAAGATCTGTACAAGAACGTCATAATGGAGGTTCCTCAGCCCCTCACATCTCCAGGTAATAGACAGGACTAAATACACACGGCCTGTAATTATCTGTATGTAAAGAATGAATTCACTCCCTGTATGTGTTTCCTCCAGATCTATCCAGTAAGAGGACAACACCAGAGAGATGTCCCCGTCCTCTTTTTCCACAGGACTGTAACCAAGAAGATCCCAATGCTCCTCAGGATCATCAGGTAGATGGAGAGAAGGTGTCAGGAGATCTCCCCTATGATGTGTAGGCGGCTGTGAAGGTCTTGTGCTCAGTCTTGTTTTATCCCCCAGTATTATATGTTTTATACTTGTGTAATGAGAACGGTGGAGATGGTAGGATTAGAGCTGATCATAGTTGGGACTTCTCCATCTGTCGGTGACTTTTATAATATTTGTTTCAGGGTGAAGATCTGACCTATATTAATACTACAGAGACATATGTGAGGGGTGATGAGTGGTGTAAAGAGGAGATTCCCACATGTGGCTACCCAGGTGAGTAGTAACCACTAAATGCAGAGAAGTCACAGATTCTTCTCAGTCACCGGCTGTGGCTGCTTTATCGGTGGTGTAGTCCGGCCGTATTACCATGATCACCATTTTGCCTCTAGACCACAACATTCTCCTCCACCCAAAACTGTTCAAATAAGTTTGGTCACTGAAAGCCCTTTTCTTACTCAATGACGGGCAGCTGAGGTCGGGGGCTGCGCTCTCCTCCATGTGTTGCTCCCGTCTCCATGATCTTCATGCGACTTGGGACTTTTTCCTACTCCTCCTGAGCCTCCTTGGGTGTAAGCGGGGCGGTCATGAGCGGCCAGAGTCCTCCTGCAGCTCCCTAGCGTCCTCCTCTCTACATGCCGGCAGATACTGGATGCCGCTCGTACCGGAAATTACATAAGCCGAATTTCCGGTTCACTTCCTGATGCTTTCCATGGTGGAACGCACGCGCTCCCAGCATGTGTTGTGTCTTCTCCAGAGCTGCTGGCATGATTGGGGCGTTACTTTCGGGGTTCCCCTGATGATCTGGTGGAGGAACACAAGCATTAAACGCTGGGACCTCAGTTATTTAATCCTGGTCAGGGGATGCTCAAGGTAAGGCTCATTTTCTGTGTCCCTCTGTGACTTCTGAAGGACTGACCATGGACGGCGACAAACCCTCTCTTTCCGCTTCTGCAGAGCCAGCGTCCACCCTGCTACTGTAAGTAGTGGATGAAGGTTCCTTGCTATCTGGGTTATAGCCTCATGGGAGACTTAGTCCACCTTTCTCTCTCTCTTTCCTTCTTAGGGGCAGGGACCCTGTCTCCCTAAAGTGCCTAGCCGCAAGTGTGGTGTATGTGCTACCAGGCTTCCCCCAGCATTTAAAGGGAATCTGTCACCTAATTTTTCGCATATAAACTGCGGCCACCGCCACCAGGGGCTTATCTTACATTCTGTAATGCTGTAGATAAGCCCCCGATGTCACCTGAAAGATAAGAAAAACAAGTTAGATTATACTCACCTGGGGGACTGTCTGATCCGATGGGTGTCACGGTTCTGGTCCGGCTCCTCTCATCTTCATGTGATGATGTCCTCTTCGTTGCTTCTGTCGCCCGCTGCGTCGCAGGCGTAATTCTCTGCCCTGTTGAGGGCAGAGCAAAGTACTGCAGTGCGCAGGCACCGGGAAAGGTCAGAGAGGTCCGGTGCCTGCACACTGTAGTACTTTACTCTGCCCTCAACAGGGCAGAGAATTACGCCTGCGCCGGAGCCGCGACAGAAGCAAGGAAGAGTATGTCTTCGCATGAAGATGGGAGGCGCCGGGGCCAGAACCGTGACACCCATCAGACCGGACCTGCGACACCCAAATTTATTATGATCAACAAATCGTGGGAGCCGAATAGAAGCAATAGTATAAACAGAAGCGAAATATTACGACGTTTCGGCTCAACCTGAGCCTTAATCATGTACTCGCTGCAAAAATAGAAAAAACAATATATCAAAAGCAAGTTCATAGACAATAATAAAATAACAACACATCCCATAACTGGTCAAATGATATTCTAGGTGAAAAAAAGAAGAAACACATTCATGAAAATATTTGTTGTCAATAATAAGAAAATTGGTCTAAAAGACATATAAAAAACATATCAAGTGCTGCATAACATGAAAATAATGTGGACAAAGTTTTTTACTCAATCCAGAAATAGTGGATAAGTTCTCGAAAAAGAAGATAGTTTCCCCAGAGAGATTTGCTGTAAGGACAGTGATATATTAGCCCATAGAATGAAGAAGTGTGTGTCAGATTAATGGCAAATAAATACTAATCAAGAGTCCCGTCTGATAAATCATTTAAAATGTTCAGTTTTAACTGTATGGTCTGTAGGAAAACAGCAGGATGACACTATACATAAGGTGCCAGTATGTAACATTACACAAACTAGACGGCTGAGCTCATTGCTGCGGCAGCTGACACACTGTAACGGAAATTGGTGGTTCAGCTGAAGCGTATGAGTAATGTCTAGGCGGTATGCCAAGCAAGTAGTTACCTGTGAGTGAGGTTTATATAAGCGGCGCTCCGCCGCCCTTGCTTACAGTGTTGGTACACATGTGCTGCTGCTCCTGGAGTCTTTCAGTGTGATTGCTATCGCCGGACCGGAAGTCGGGATCCCTAAACCGGATGTGACGTTGCGCTGCATACGAGAGACCAGGCGCCTGCCGCTGTGGCAGCGATCTCATTCTTAGTGTCAGAAGACACTGTATGGGATGTAAACTGAATGATTGGGCTATAGGACACCTTTTGGGATCACATAAATGCCCCCCCCAAACGGGAGTAGTATTTCAACAGGGCAACAATATTTTTTATTAAATAATGCAAAAACCACCATTAAGGGGGAATATAGAAGGGGAAAAAAAAATATATATATATAAAGAGGTAGAGGATGGGGTAATTTGAACGGATTACGAAATAGTGATAATTAGAACATAACTCCACTGTAATGGTGGTATGTTAACGGTCTGTAAAATAATGAGAATATACAGTAGTATCCTATATAAGCCAGTCTAACTCTCTATTGAGCCCTTTAGGGGCCATGTATCCAATTTATGTATCCAGTAGGACTCCCTCCTTTTTAGGAAGTCTGATGTGATCTCACCCCTCCAGGACGGGGGACTCGTTCAATGACCTGAAATTTAAGTTGTGCAACAGAGTGTCTATTTGGAAAAGTGGTCAGGTAACGGCAGCCAGTCTTTTTTGCATCTGATTGTCGACTTGTGACTAGCGATGCGATCTTTAATGTGCTGTGTAGTCTCTCCTATATATAGTAAGTCCACACAGACATTTTATCAAATAGACGACAAAATTGAGTTACAAGTATAATAATCCCTGATGGGAAATGTTTTAAACCCCCCGTTCTTGGGTGTGTAATTTGTCATGAACGAATGACATTTGAGCATGCTGCACAATTTAAGCATGGGAAATTACCAGAGCGGCGACTGCCAGTCGCGTTTGTGTAATAACGGGCACCTAGAGCCAACGTCAGCCCCGATACCAATTGTCCCTAATGTTAACTGGCCTTTTAGTACAAATTAGTGCTGGTGTCCCAAAGGAAGCAATGTTAGGATAGGCCTTAGGTAAGAGTGGCCAGTGTTTCTTGATGATAGAATATATTTAGGCATCAGCGGGTGAAAGGAGTGGACAAAGGAACCCTCTCCTTTGGTTGCACAAGGGGTAGAGGTGATGGAGGAAGCCAATGCCCGTGTCCTTTTCGGCCAGTAGTTGTCTGGTGGGATATTGTCTTTCTCTAAACTTCTGGGTCAATATTATCTACCTAGCATCCAGATTCTGTCTATCAGAGACAATTCGTGTCACTCTCGTGAATTGAGAGCGTGGTAAGCTATTACGAATAGACCCTAGGGTGGCAGCTTGAATAGTGTAACAAATTATTCTTGTCTGTAGGTTTAATGTACAAGTCAGAAGAAAGGTTGCCATTTGAATTCTGAATAACCTTAGTATCTAAAAAGGGTACCCAATCCATGCTATGGTGTAAAGTAAATTTCAGTTCAGAGTAATGGAGTTAATGAAGTTGTGAAAATCAAGTAGTGGGTGGCATTTCTTTGGAGGGCCACACAACCCTCCATATGCTCGCCAGAGGTAGCCTGACTGCCATTAGTTACCAGATGAGATCCTCAGACCCCTTGTGAGACCATATGTTGGTGCGGTTGGCAACTGGGTTCCTCCTAATGCAGGACAATGCCAGAACCTCATGTGCTGGGGTGTGTCAGCAGTTCAATGCAAGATAAAGGCATTGAAAACTATGGACTGCCTGCCCATTCCACCAGACCTGAATCGATTGATGCACATCTGGACAGCATGTCTCGCTCCATCCACCAACAGACTGTCCAGGAGTTGACGGATGCTATAGTCCAGGTCTGGGAGAAGATCCCTCAGGAGAACATCCGCAACTACATCAGGAGCATGCCCAGGCTTGTAGGGAGGTCATACAGGCACGTGAGAGGCACACACAATACTGCGCATCATTTTGACTGGTTTCCACTTTCATTTTGGGGGTCTCTCCAAATCCAGGCCAATTACTTTCAAAAATTTGATTTTCCATTGATGACTTTTGTGTGATCTTGTTCAAACTTTGTACACAACAAAGTTTATTCAATGAGAATATTTCATTTAGATCTAGGATGTGTTTATTGAGTGTTCCCTTTATTTTTTTTGAGCAGTGTATATATAAACCTCCCGGCCATCACTGCCAGAGTTCCTCACTAAAACTACGGTATTCTTGCCACCAGTTCCTCGTTCGAAATAAGCCCCGTCTGACAACAGGCTTAATCAGGTCAGAAACCACCCCGGGTAGCGTATGATTTGACCAACCGAACGTATGCAGTCAAGAGTGTAGTACAAGAATAGGGCATAAATAGTTGTTAATTACTGTGTTTGTAGCATTACAGGCTTTCCTGGCTGCTTCAGCTAACGTATCCTCCGGCCATTAGAAACAGCTCCGAAGGAGCTGACACTTATCTCCTAGGCTCTCCTCCCACACTCTGACGCCCACCCCTAGGATTGTGCATCCTCTCTCCTCCCATCCCTGAGAATATGATTTCTCGTCCAGAATCGTGCATGCTCATAACTTTTCTGCCCGGAGCTCCGACTGGAATGGCAGCGGTGCCACTGGATTTGGCTGGATTTTATCTGCGCATAGAGACCGAATATGCCTACCATATGAAATCCTGATGGCTAAGCTTTATAACGCCATAATGCAGTGTTCTGGAGGTGGCAAATAATATGTAGCATGTGGGGAAAGGAACGCCGATTATGATAATGTGCTCAGCTAGGCTCAGAGATATTGCATTCTCTATAACAATAACTATAACAATAGGTCATTTCCAGATTCAATACATCAGAGCCTGCTGTGATTTGTTGTACGTCGGTATATATCCATGTGTTTCAAGTCAGACAAAAGATTTCAGTTTGCCTGGAGCTTGCAGGGGATTATTAAATCTTTGTACGAGCTTCAAAGAGCTTTTTATTTAAAAAACACATTGCATTGCCTTTTAATGGCCTGGGGGACGCAAGGGTAGGGGCACATTCCAGGAGTGGACGGATATGTCCTATAATCCAAAATGGATTCTTCCTCTTGTCCCTCACAGTCCCGTCAGATTTAAAAAATTATTTTCCCCTGGACGGAGAATGTGCTTATGGGAGATTCCCAAAGTAGATGTGCAGGTGTCCAAGGTGGCAAAAAGGATGCTCTTCCATTTGAGGACTCGTCCTCAGCTCAAGACGAGTAAGATCGAGAGCTTACTAAGTAAAATCTGGAAACCCCTGACTCAAGTGATCACATACAGACGTTTCCCAAGATGGAATCGATTAAATCAGCAATCCACTCATTGGACAGGGTTGGGTGTTGGCTACTATAGATCTGAAGGATGCCTATTACATTTGCCAGTCCACCCAGATCATCGGAAGTTCCTCAGATTTTCAGTTCCCCAAGGTCATCGAGTCAGCCATTACCAATTCAGTGTCCCCCCCGTTCGGCATTTCATCAGCGCCGAGGGTATTTTACCAAATTATGACTAAAGTAGTAATCTTCATCATCATCCGGGATTTGCATCATTCCGTATCTAGATGACTTCCTCATTGTCACACCATCTATTCCTCGTCTAAATCTGGATGTGGCAAAAACCTTGAGAAATCCTTGAATCCCTGGGCGGGATCCCAAATCTCGAAGTCGGATCTTCATCCTTCACCAAGGAAGAAATTCTTGGGAATCTTCCTGGATTCAGAAAGTAAGAGCATCCTTCTTGCCCAGAGATCATCAACTCGACTCTTTCAGAGGGTCTCCAAGTCAGAGACCAGAGGGCTCCTGCCCTGAGGGACTCAATGTCTATCCTGGATCACTGATTCATGCATTTAGGCAGTATCCCTGGGCTCAAGCCCATAAAAGTCCTCCAGACTCATGTTTCTCTCATCTTGGGACAGGCATCGAAATACTCTGACCAGGAGAGTTCTCCTTCCCGTTCATGTGAAGTCTTCCCTTTTTGTGGTGGCTAAACTACCGGAGCCTCCGCGGGGATTCAGCGATGGGATCAGCATCCTGAACATACTATCAGATGCCAGTCAGAGGGCTGAGGCCACTGTGGTAGAGAGAACCCACTCCAGGGTTTATGGTCCCCAGACATCAGATCCAGTTCCTACAAACCTCAGGGAACTGAAGGCAGTGGAGGAGGCGTTGAAAACCACATCATGCCCTTGCCCAAGTTCATCATGTTTGTGTCTATTCTGACAATATGACCACAGTGGCCTACCTCCATCACCAGGGAGGCACGAGTACACTAGTTGAAACATCGCTGCAAGAATTTTTTCCTGGGCAGAGAAACATCTTCTGTCCATTACAACAGTCCATCTGAAGGGGTCCGCCAATATCCAGGCAGACTTCCTCAGCAGGAAGGATGTCCATCCGGGGGAGTGGAGCCCTGGACCAAGCAGTCTTTCTATCCCTTGTGTCAAGAATGAGGGATTCCGGAAGTGGATTTACTTGCCAATGGTCAGAATGCAAAGATGTTCTTTCCTCAGTCCCGAGGACTGGGCATGGGGAATAGATGCCAATTCTCACCCTTGGAGGTTCAACAAAGCCTGTGCTTCCCACCGATCCTGATTCTAGCAAGGACATTACAGAAGATACGGTACGATCAGGCCACCACTACTTCAATCGTTCCCATGTAGCCGGGAAGAAGTTGGTACAATGCTTTGGCTGGACATGGACTAGGAAGATGCACTACGCTATCCCAGAAAGACGACCTCCTTCACCAGGGTCCCCTGGTACATCTGGACCTTCACAGGTTGAACCTTGCGGCCTGGCTACTGAAGGCAGGATCTAAGAGCTAAAGGGCTTTCAGAGGAAGTAATACTGACTCTACAGAAGAGTAGGAAGCCAGTGACCAACGCATTATGGCAGGTTTGGAAAAAATTCTCATCTGTGTTCTCCGAATATCCTGATACCTCTCATCCCAACATTGCTCAGATTTTGAATTTTCTTCACAAGGGGCTTGATCTAGGTCTAACACTTAGTACCCTGAAGGCGCAGGTGTCAGCTCTTAGACTTTCTTAACCAGAACTTAGCTAAGTCATCGCTGGATAAACCATTTCATGACTCAGCAGCTGAAATCTGGCCTAGACTTCAAAGCCGGATTCCCCTGGGATTTAAATTATGGTGCTTAACAGTTTAATCAGAGATCCATTTGGAACCTCTGTCATCTATGAGTTTAAAAAACCTTACCCTTAAAACTGTCTTTCTGGTAGCAATTACTTCCGCTAGACGTGTAGGAGAGCTGCAGGCCCTTCAATACAAGACCCTACTTAACAGTTACTGCAGATAGCATTATCCTCTTCTTAGATCCCTCCTTTATGCCTAATGTAGTCTCGGACTTTCATAGAGGTCAGGATATTGTGCTATTCTCATTCTGTCCAAATCACTTCCAATACGAAGGAAGAAGCCTTTCACACCCTAGATGTCGTAGGGTGGTTCTCTACTACCTCCAACAAACAGAGGGTTGATGATTGACCAAAATGTATTCATTCAGCCTGCAATGACCTGCTACCTCCTCACCACTAACCGGAGATATTGCCTCAACCAACACGGAACTGCTGCAACCCCCGACCTACTGTCTCAGGCTGAATGAATACATTTTGGTCAATCATCCAACCCTCGGTTTGTTGGAGGTAGTAGAGAACCACCCTACGAACATCTAGGGTGTGAAAGGCTTCTTCCTTCGTATTGGAAGGATTTGGACAGAATGAGGATAGCACAATATCCTGACCTCTATGAAAGTCCGAGACTACATTAGGCATAAAGGAGGATCTAAGAAGAGGATAATGCTATCTGCAGTAACTGTTAAGTAGGGCTCTTGTATTGATGGGCCTGCAGCTCTCCTACACGTCTAGCGGAAGTAATTGCTACCAGAAAGACAGTTTTAAGGGTAAGGTTTTTAAACTCATAGATGACAGGGGTTCAAATGGATCTCTGATTAAACTGTTAAGCACCATATTTAAATCCCAGGGAATCCGGCTACGAAGTCTAGGCCAGATTCTAGCTGCTGAGGTCATGAAATGGTTTATCCAGCGATGACTAGCTAAGTTCTGGTTAAAGAAAGTCTAAGAGCTGACACCTGCTCCTTCAGGGTACTAAGTGTTAGACCTAGATCAAGCCCCTTTTGAAGAAAATTCAAAATCTGAGCAATGTTAGGATGAGAGGATCAGGAATATTCGGAGAACACTAGGAGAGAATTTTTTCCAAACCTTGCCATAAATGGCGTTGGTCACTGGCTTCCTACTCTTCTGTAGAGTCAGTATTACTTCCTCTGAAAGCCCTTTAGCTCTTAGGATCCTGCCTTCAGTAGCCAGGCCGCAAGGTTCAACCTGTGAAGGTCCAGATGTAGCAGGGGACCCTGGTGAAGGAGGTCGTCTTTCTGGGATAGAGTAGTGCACCTTCCTAGTCCATGTCCAGCAAAGCATTGTACCAACTTCTTCCCGCTACATGGGAACGATTAGAATAGTGGTGCCTGATCGTACCGTATCTTCTGTAATGTCCTTGCTAGAATCAGGATCGGTGGGAAGGCACAGGCTTTGTTGAACCTCCAAGGGTGAGAATAGGCATCTATTCCCCATGCCCAGTCCTCGGGACTGAGGGAAAGAACATCTTCGCATTCTGACCATTGGCAATAAATCCACATCCGGAATCCCTCATCTTGACACAAGGGATAGAAAGACTGCTTGGTCCAGGCTCCACTCCCCCGGATGGACATCCTTCCTGCTGAGGAAGTCTGCCTGGATATTGGCGGACCCCTTCAGATGGACTGTTGTAATGGACAGAAGATGTTTCTCTGCCCAGGAAAAAATTCTTGCAGCGATTGATTTCAACCTAGTGTACTTCGTGCCTCCCTGGTGATGGAGGTAGGCCACTGTGGTCATATTGTCAGAATAGACACAAACATGATGAACTTGGGCAAGGGCAGATGCTGTTTTCAAACGCCTCCTCCACTGCCTTCAGTTCCCTGAGGTTTGAGGAACTGGATCTGATGTCTGGGGACCATAAACCCTTGGATAAGTTCGGTTGATCTCTCTACCACAGTGGCTCTCAGCCACCCTCTGACTGGCATCTGAAGTGAGTATGTTCAGGGGAAGCTGATCCCATCTGACTCCCCGCTGGAGGCTCCGGTAGTTTAGCCACCACAAAAGGGAAGACTTCACATGAACGGGAAGGAGAACTCTCCTGGTCAGAGAATTTCGATGCCTGTCCCAAGATGAGAGAACATGAGTCTGGAGGACTTTTATGGGCTTGAGCCCAGGATACTGCCTAAATGCATGATATCAGCGATCCCAGGATAGACATTGAGTCCCTCAGGGCAGGAGCCCTCTGGTCTCTGAACTTGGAGATCCTCTGAAAGAGATCGAGTTGATGATCTCTGGGCAAGAAGGATGCTCTACTTTCTGAATCCAGGAAGATTCCCAAGAATTTCTTCCTTGGTGAAGGATGAAGATCCGACTTCGAGATTTGGGATCCCGCCCAGGGATTCCAGGATTTCCAAGGTTTTTGCCACATCCAGATTTAGACGAGGAATAGATGGTGTGACAATGAGGAAGTCATCTAGATACGGAATGATGCAAATCCCCTGATGATGAATGAAGATTACTACTTCTGTCATAATCTTGGTAAATACCCTCGGCGCTGATGAAATGCCGAACGGGAGGACACTGAATTGGTAATGGCTGACCCGATGACCATGGGGAACTGAAAATCTGAGGAACTTCCGATGATCTGGGTGGACTGGCAAATGTAATAGGCATCCTTCAGATCTATAGTAGCCATTACCCAATCCTGTCCAATGACTGGGATTGCTGATTTAATCGATTCCATCTTGAATCGTCTGTATGTGATCACTTGAGTCAGGGGTTTCCCAGGATTTACTTAGTAAGCTCTCGATCTTACTCTGTCTATGAGCTGAGACGAGTCCTCAAATGGAAGAGCCATCCTTTTTGCCACCCTGGACACCTGCACATCTACTTTGGGAATCTCCCATAGAGAACAATCTCCGTCCAGGGGAAAACAATTTTTTAAATCTGACGGACTGTGAGGGACAAGGGAGAATCCATTTTGGATTATAGACATCTCGTCCACTCCTGGAATGTGCCCCTACCCTTGCGTCCCCCCAGGCCATAAAAGGCAATGCAATGTGTTGTTTTAATCAAAAAGCTCTTTGAAGCTCGTAACAAAGATTTAAAATCCCCTGCAAGCTCCAGGCAAACTGAAATCTTTTGTCTGACTTGAAGCACATGGATATACACCGTCGTACAACAAATCACAGCAGGCTCTGATGTATTGAATCTGGAAAATGTACCTATTGTTATAGTTATTGTTATAGAGAATGCAATATCTCTGAGCCTAGCTGAGCACATTATCGGAATCGGCGTTCCTTTCCCCACATGCCCATATTATTTAGGCCACCTCCAGAACACTGCATTATGGCGTTATAAAGCTTAGCCATCAGGAATTACATATGGTAGGCATATTCGGTCTCTATGCGCAGATAAAATCCAGCCAAATCCAGTGGCACCGCTGCCATTCCATTCGGAGCTCCGGGCGAAAAGTTATGAGCATGCACGATTCTGGACTGAGAATCATATTCTCAGGGATGGGAGGAGAGAGGATGCACAATCCTAGGGGTGGGCGCAGAGTGTGGGAGGAGCAGCCTAGGAGATAAGTGTCAGCTCCTTCGGAGCTGTTTTCTAATGGCCGAGGATACGTTAGCTGAAGCAGCCAGGAAAGCCTGTAAGTAAGATTTGGCCCTTTTTCCATCAGCGCCTCCTTGTGGTCACATGCTAATAACAGGTAATTACAACCTATTTATGCCCTATTCTTGTACTACACTCTTGACTGCATACGTTCGGTTGGTCAATCATACGCTACCCGGGTTGGTTTCTGACCTGATATAAGCCTGTTGTCGGACGGGGCTTATTTCGAACGAGGAACTGGTGGCAGAATACCGTAGTTTTAGTGAGGAACTCTGGCAGTGATGGCCGGGAGGTTTATATATACACTGCTCAAAAAAATAAAGGGAACACTCAAATAACACATCCTAGATCTAAATGAAATATTCTCATTGAATACTTTGTTGTGTACAAAGTTGAATGTGCGGTCAACATAATCACACAAAAGTCATCAATGGAAATCAAATTTTTGAACCAATGGAGGCCTGGATTTGGAGAGACCCCCAAAATGAAAGTGGAAACCAGTCAAAATGATGCTCAGTATTTGTGTGGCCTCTACGTGCCTGTATGACCTCCCTACAACGCCTGGGCATTGCTCCTGATGAAGTTGCGGATGTTCTCCTGAGGGATCTTCTCCCAGACCTGGACTAAAGCATCCGTCAACTCCTGGACAGTCTGTGGTGCAACGTTACGTTGGTGGATGGAGCGAGACATGCTGTCCCAGATGTGCTCAATCGGATTCAGGTCTGGGGAGCGGGCGGGCCAGTCCATAGCTTCAATGCCTTTATCTTGCATGAACTGCTGACACACCCCAGCCACATGAGGTCTGGCATTGTCCTGCATTAGGAGGAACCCAGTGCCAACCGCACCAACATATGGTCTCACAAGGGGTCTGAGGATCTCATCTTGGTAACTAATGGCAGTCAGGCTACCTCTGGCGAGCACATGGAGGGTTGTGTGGCCCTCCAAAGAAATGCCACCCCACTACTTGATTTTCACAACTTCATTAACTCCATTTACCCTGAACTGAAATTTACTTTACACCATGGCATGGATTGGGTACCCTTTTTAGATACTAAGGTTATTCAGGATTCAAATGGCAACCTTTCTTCTGACTTGAACATTAAACCTACAGACAAGAATAATTTGTTACACTATTCAAGCTGCCACCCTAGGTCTATTCGTAATAGCTTACCACGCTCTCAATTCACGAGAGTGACACGAATTGTCTCTGATAGACAGAATCTGGATGCTAGGTTAGATAATATGACCCAGAAGTTTAGAGAAAGACAATATCCCACCTGACAACTACTGGCCGAAAGGACAGGGCATTGGCTCCTCCATCACCTCTACCCCTTATGCAACCAAAGGAGAGGGTTCCTTTTGTCCACTCCTTTCACCACTGATGCCTAAAATATATTGTATCATCAAGAAACACTGGCCACTCTTACCTAAGGCCTATCCTAACATTGCTTCCTTTGGGACACCAGCACTAATTTGTAATAAAAGGCCTGTTAACATTAGGGATCAATTGGTACGGGCTGACGTTGGCTCTAGATTGCCCGTTATTACACAAAAGCGACTGGCCAGTCGCCGCTCTGGTACTTTCCCATGCTTAAATTGCGCAGCATGCTCAAATGTCATTCTTTCTGACCAAATTACACACCCAAGAACGGGTAAATCATTTCCCATAAGGGATTATTATACTTGTGACTCTAATTTTGTCGTCTATTTGATAAAATGTCCGTATGGACTTCTATATATAGGAGAGACTACACAGACATTAAAGACACATCGCTAGTCACAAGTCGACAATCAGATGCAAAAAAGACTGGCTGCCGTTACCTGACCACTTGTCCAAATTAAGACACTCTGTTGCACAACTTAAATTTCAGGTCATTGAACGAGTCCATCGTCCTAGGAGGGGTGGAGATCACATCAGACTCCTAAAAAGGAGAGATCCTTGGATCATAAATTGGATACATTGGCCCCTAAAGGGCTCAATAGAGAGTTAGACTGGCTTATATAGGATACTAATGTATATTCTCATTATTTTACAGACCCGTTAACATACCACCATTACAGGTGAGTTATGTTCTAATATCACTATTTCCTAAGTCCGTTCAAATTACCCCACCTCTACTCTTTATATGTATATATAAATTTTTCCCCTTCTATATTCCCCCTTAATTGGGTGGTTTTGCATTATTTAATAAACATATTGTTGCCCTGTTGAAATACTACTCCCGTTTGGGGAGGCATTTATGTGATCCCAAAAGGTGTCCTTATAGCCCAATCATTCAGTTTACATCCCATACAGTGTCTTCTGACACTAAGAATGAGATCCTGCCACAGCGCAGGCGCCTGGTCTCTCGTATGCAGTGCAACGTCACATCCGGTTTAGGGATCCCGACTTCCGTCCGGCGATAGCAATCACACTTAAAAGACTCCAGCAGCAGCACATGTTGTACCAACACTGTAAGCAAGGCGCGGGAGCGCCGCTTATATAACCTCACTCACAGGTAACTACTTGCTTGGCATACCGCCTAGACATTACTCATGACGCTTCAGCTGAACCACCAATTTCCGTTACAGTGTGTCAGCTGCCGCAGCAATGAGCTCGCCGTCTATTTGTGTAATGTTACATGCTGGCACCTTATGTTATAGTGTCATCCTGCTATTTTCCTACAGACCATACAGGTTAAACTGAACATTTAAATGATTTAACAGGCGGGACTCTTGATTAGGTAAGTTATAGCTCCTTGCCTTATGTCATCTGAACACTACATGTCATTCTATGTTAATTATATAGTTTTACAGCAACTCTTGTATCTATTCTTCATTTTAACACTTATCACTATTTCTGGATTGAGGTAAAAAACAGTCCACAGCTCTAGGAAAAGACTTCCATGCTCCATCATCCATCATGTATATACGCTAACAAGACTACACTGTTGTATTGTGAGGCAGTGACGGATCGTTCGAGGGACGTTATATTTCCCCCAGAATTTGTACAGAGACCTATTAAAACCATTGAGTGCATTGCAGTCACACACACAGCTGCGCTGCAATGCAGAATGAAGGTGGCAATGACCTAGTCAGACTACCTGGCTAAGGCAGATTAAGTAACATCCGGCAGGCCTTCATTCTTGGAGGAGTCACAGGAGGAAGTGGGGGGCCTCCTCCCTCCAACCTGGTTTTCCAGTGGCTTTTGCCACGGTCTTAAAACTCCTGCACTAAGGAGTAGTGTTGTTCTATGTTGGGACCCTGCAAGGAGCATAGCAGAAAGCTCCACAGGATGTGTGTAGCGAACCCAGGCCGGGACGGCTCTGCACTCAGGCTCTGTTCGGCCCGGCGCGGCGTTGTCCCCGCAACCGTGTTTATGACTGATGTTAACCGGCTGACAATTCAGTTGGTGTGTAATGAATCTAAATATAGAAAGTTTAATTGTAATCATTACATTATGTAAATAATGAATTTACCTATATGCTAATATTTAAAGGACCTGTATATATTTGCCATTATCTAACACACACATCTTCATTTTATGGCTATATATCACAGTTCCTTACAGCAAATCTCTCTGGGATCTATTCTTGATTTTCAAAGCACTTATCCACTATTTCTGGATTGAGGTAAAAAACTTTGTCCACATTATTTTCATGTTATGCCAGCACTTGATATGTTTTTATATGTCTTTTAGACCAATTTTCTTATTATTGCACAAATATTTTCATGAATGTGTTTCTTCTTTTTTTCACCTAGAATATCATTTGACCAGTTATGGGATTTGTTGTTGTTATTATATTATTGTCTATGAACTTGCTTTTGATATATTGTTTTTCTATTTTTGCAGCGAGTACATGATTAAGGCTCAGGTTGAGCCGAAACGTCGTAAAATTTTGCTTCTGTTTATGCTATTGCTTCTATTCGGCTCCTACGATTTGTTGTTCATAATAAATTTGGGTGGCGCAGGTCCGGGTCTGATGGGTGTCACGGTTCTGGTCCGGCGCCTCCCATCTTCATGCGAAGACGTCCTCTTCTTTGCTTCTGTCGCAGGCGTAATTCTCTGCCCTGTTGAGAGCAGAGTAAAGTACTACAGTGTATAAACCATAAGAAACAAAAGGGAGCTCAAGTCACCAATGTATAACTAAATTATGAAAAACGAATACAAAAAGTAGCAAAAAAGTATAACAAATTTTATTAAATAATCAAATCACTATGCTACAAAATTACATATAATAACAAATATTAAAAGAACCAGTGGAGAAGATGATTAGACCATGATGCGATGGGGCCTCGGTGCGATCAGCAGCCTTTCACTATGGGTGAGTGGGACCATAGGATTTAGCATGCGGTTACATATTTTGGTCTTTTACCATCTTTCATCTGGGTCATCGGTGGTATGTGGTATATAGTGATTATAGCTGGTTCTCAGTAGGGCCCATTATGGCTAACGTATTAGGCATTTGCCTTTATCTGCTGAGATATCTGACTCCTTTACCACTTTACAATTGGCATTATTATAACTGCTGATTCCCTTTACGCATGCCATTTTCTCACCAAGTGGAGTACTATTATGTACTAATGTTTGCTGCTGTCATCGCATCATGGTCTAATCATCTTCTCCACTGGTTCTTTTAATATTTGTTATTTATGTAATTTTGTAGCATAGTGATTTGATTATTTAATAAAATTTGTTATACTTTTTTGCTACTTTTGTATTCGTTTTTCGTAATTTAGTTATACATTGGTGACTTGAGCTCCCTTTTGTTTCTTATGGTTTATATATTGATTGGAGAGCGTCTCATACGATTATTATGTCTAAAAGCAATTCTTTAGTCCTTGGTATGTTTCCATAAAGTACTACAGTGTGCAGGCACCGGCCTCTCTGACCTTTCCCGGTGCCTGCGCACTGCAGTACTTTGCTCTGCCCTCAACAGGGCAGAGAATTACCCTGCGCAGGAGCTGCGACAAAAGCAACGAAGAGACATCATCACATGAAGATGAGAGGAGCCAGACCGGACCTGCGACACCCATCGGATCAACAGTCCCCAGGTGAGTATAATCTAACTTGTTTTTCTTATCTTTCAGGTACATCGGGGCTTATCTACAGCATTACAGAATGTAAGATAAGCCCCGATGGCGGTGGCGAATATATGCGAAAAATGAGGTGACAGATTCCCTTTAAATGCTGGGGAAGCCTGGTAGCACATACACCACACTTGCGGCTAGGCACTTTAGGGAGACAGGGTCCCTGCCCCTAAGAAGGATAAAGAGAGAGAGAAAGGTGGACTAAGTCTCCCATGAGGCCATAACCCAGATAGCAAGGAACCTTCATCCACTACTTACAGTAGAAAGGTGGACACTGGGCTCTGCAGAAGCAGAAAGAGAGGGTTTGTCGCCGTCCATGGTCAGTCCGTCAGAAGTCACAGAGGGACACAGAAAATGAGCCTTACCTTGAGGCTTCCCCTGACCAGGATTAAATAACTGAGGTCCCAGCGTTTAATGCTTGTGTTCCTCCACCAGATCATCAGGGGGAACCCCGAAAGTAACGCCCAATCATGCCAGCAGCTCTGGAGAAGACACAACACATGCTGGGAACGCGTGCGTTCCACTGTGGAAAGCATCAGGAAGTGAACCGGAAATTCGGCTTATGTAATTTCCGGTACGAGCGGCATCCAATATCTGCCGGCATGTAGAGAGGAGGACGCTAGGGAGCTGCAGGAGGACTCTGGCCGCTCATCACCGCCCCGCTTTACACCCCAAGGAGGCTCAGGAGGGGTAGGAAAAAGTCCCAAGTCGCATGAAGATCATGGAGACGGGAGCAACACATGGAGGAGAGCGCAGCCCCGACCTCAGCTGCCCGTCATTGAGTAAGAAAAGGGCTTTCAGTGACCAAACTTATTTGAACAGTTTTGGGTGGAGGAGAATGTTGTGGTCTAGAGGCAAAATGGTGATCATGGTAATACGGCCGGACTACACCACCGATAAAGCAGCCACAGCCGGTGACTGAGAAGAATCTGTGACTTCTCTGCATTTAGTGGTTACTACTCACCTGGGTAGCCACATGTGGGAATCTCCTCTTTACACCACTCATCACCCCTCACATATGTCTCTGTAGTATTAATATAGGTCAGATCTTCACCCTGAAACAAATATTATAAAAGTCACCGACAGATGGAGAAGTCCCAACTATGATCAGCTCTAATCCTACCATCTCCACCGTTCTCATTACACAAGTATAAAACATATAATACTGGGGGATAAAACAAGACTGAGCACAAGACCTTCACAGCCGCCTACACATCATAGGGGAGATCTCCTGACACCTTCTCTCCATCTACCTGATGATCCTGAGGAGCATTGGGATCTTCTTGGTTACAGTCCTGTGGAAAAAGAGGACGGGGACATCTCTCTGGTGTTGTCCTCTTACTGGATAGATCTGGAGGAAACACATACAGGGAGTGAATTCATTCTTTACATACAGATAATTACAGGCCGTGTGTATTTAGTCCTGTCTATTACCTGGAGATGTGAGGGGCTGAGGAACCTCCATTATGACGTTCTTGTACAGATCTTTGTGTCCTTCTAAATACTCCCACTCCTCCATGGAGAAATAGACAGTGACCTCCTCACACCTTATAGGAACCTGACACATACAATGATACCGTCATCCCCCGATCCCTTCATAGTGTTACTGTATAATGTCCCAGCATTCCCAGCACTGTCACCTCTCCAGTCAGCAGCTCAATCATCTTGCAGATGAGTTCTAGGATCTTCTGGTCATTGATGTCCTCATGGATCAGGGGTGAGGTGGAGGCCCCCTGATTGGGCTCAGGGGTCTTCCCCATCCCTCAGACACAGGGTCCTGACAGCAATCACTAGAGGTCTTCTTCACCACTCTGTAATCCTGGTAATGGAGAGACACATTAATAAATCTCACTACAGACATTTCCAGAGTCCTCACCTCTCCAGTTCTGTCCGTTATTCCCATAGATAAGAATGATGTAATGTGACGTCATCAGAATCTCTCACCTCTCCAGTGAGACGGAAGAGGATCTCTAGGGTGAGGTGTAATATCCTCTCCGCCATCTTGTCTCTGTCCATATCAATCCTTGATGGATAAATTAGGAAAATTCTCTTCTGTAGAAGATCTTCACTGAGAGGATCCGATATTGTAGAGACCTGAATGAGAAGAAGATGAGGCGATGTAACATCATAAGAATCCTGTAATAATACAATTACTGGAGATAATAAGGGAAACATATGAGGAGATTTATTATTTACAGGATTTAGTTTTCTTCTTTACATCTACTAATAAAACCTATATATTTAGGCCACAGACAACAAGCAGTTTCTTCCTCGGAGTCGGCAGCTGAATACGTTCCTCATAGACTCATCTTCCATAACGCTAATTCTCCTCTCATTACCGACCCTGGAATCGGCATTAGTAATACTGCAGGAGATATTCATTACACGTGACATGAGGAATAACTACTTCATGATGAGGACGACATCTTCATCTTCTACTGCGGCTCTAGAGACATATTTGTCAGAGTCGGTCCCTGACTCCATAACCGCCGGCGTCTATATGAATGTTTCCCGTCTTCCCCGCACTGTAATCTTCTATCACGTTAGATCTCAGCTCTGATTCACACACAGAAGTTTGAGGCTTTTAGAAAAGCTTGTTTGTAAGAACACAAGACAGGAGATCTATGAGGCCAATGTCTCCATGTACAGAGTTTGGTTCCTCTGGATATTATGGGGATATTTTAGTATTTTCTCTTTGGCTTCTATATATTACATGAAAAATAAAAATGCAAAATAAAATTGGGGATGGTGGTACTGGGGGACAGTATACTGTGTGGGGCCCCGCACTATGGGAGTGATCCAGGTTTATTTGTCTCGTATTTCTCAGTGTAAAAGGAACATAACCAAGATTCTTGTAAAGTGAGAACAAAAACCCCAAAAAAGTCTCAGTGCTGAAGGGGTTAATGTCCCCCGCGCTCAGGAATGGGGAATCTCCACATACCTCCACCTGCAGAGCCGCACTCCACATATATGGCTGCTCTGTGCGCACAGGACCTGTGATGACGTCATAGGGGGAGGAGTCAGGGTCACGTGCCGCACACCACATATATGGCTGCTCTGTGCGCACAGGACCTGTGATGAGGTCACAGGGGGAGGAGTCAGGGTCACATGACACGCACCACATATATGGCTGCTCTGTGCTCACAGGACCTGTGATGAGGTCACAGGGGATGGAGTCAGGGTCACATGCCACACTCCACATATATGGCTGCTCTGTGCGCACAGGACCTGTGATGAGGTCACAGGGGGAGGAGTCAGGGTCACCTGTCGCACCACTTATATGGCTGCTGTGCGCACAAGACCTGTGATGAGGTCACAGGGGGAGGAGTCAGGGTCACATGTCGCACACCACATATATGGCTGCTGTGTGCTCACAGGACCTGTGATGAGGTCACAGGGGGAGGAGTCAGCATCACATGCCGCACACCACATATATGGCTGCTCTGTTCGCACAGGACCTGTGATGAGGTTGTGTAGCCCTGGTGTGTAAGGCACACATAAAACCCTGGAGGATGTGCAGAGAGGTAACAGTTTAATGCTTGATATCCATTCACTTCATCACACACTTGGACACACCCATAGGGTATATAAGGTAGTGACATGCAGCAGAGCTCAGTCAGTCAGTCAGTTTCCTGTCGTCGGACAGGTCAGTCTAGCTCGGGTGGCTCAGGAGTGAGTCATCCCACCAGTGTGCAGTCTGTGCAGGAGGAGAGGAGATCAGATTGCATTTCCTGTCAGAGCTCTGTGTGAGCTAAAGTCAGACAGACGGAGACAGCTTTGGAGAAAGGGAAGTTTGCAGCAGAAACTTCAGTCGCCTGTCCCAAGGACAGTGAAGTTCATTATGTTTCCTGAACTGGGGAAATACTAAATCTTCACGATCCCAAAAGAAGAAAAAGGATTTACTTTTTTCCATCCCAGGGAAATTGGGGTGTATGTTAAAGCCGAACAGGGCGAAGGGGGCAGTGGAAGGATTAAGA